>CM061049.1:50625636-50857685 GCA_030762985.1 Adelphocoris suturalis
TTGTACCTCAGGCCAGTTTGTAAATTTTTTTCTAATTGGTGGTGTGGATGGTGTATTCGATTTTTTGAAAAAAAAATTTCGCAGCTCTACGGCTAATTAGATATTCTTGCGAGAAACCACCAAATTTCGACAGAAAAATATTTCGAGGCTACCCAAACTTGATTTTGAAAAAAACCGGCCTGAGGTACACGACCTTCCCCTACATACATACATACATATATACATACATATATACATACATACATAAAAAGATGCGTTAAACTTCAGAATATGATTCAGAATAGCCTGAAACGGATTTCTGCATAAAATCTTTTCAAAAATTCACATTCTACAAATTTTGAGGCGAGAGCAATAGTTTAATTTTCTTCAAAAATTCGCTGAAACACTACTTTTGCCGTAAAAATCCTAATTTTCATACTTTAAAATTAGTTGTGACTGTTGATCTTATTCTTTGGTCGCCCTAAAAGTGCTTGCTTGTGGGTTTCGTACTCCATTTCCTGTACAAATAACCTTTTTTTTATATCTCACGCCAGGGCAGGTCCAGCTATGATGACTAAAATCACCATAATGGGAGACACTCTGCTATCCCTGCATATGCCAGCGAAACTGGCGACAATGAAAGTCGAATATAGTTCATGTGATATGAACATATTGGATTACCCAGTTAAAAGCATAAAACCAGAACTGACAATCGGTGTCAATGGCATGTCAGTTCTTATGATAATATCAGGTAATATTTACAATGATGACCTATGTTGTCTAAATTGTTTTTTCTGTAATTTCAAATGATTATTGCTGTTTGTTTGTTGTAAAATTCGAATACTTCTATTTTGTAATGACTGTTTTGTAGATTTTCTAACGGTTTGTTCATTTTTGAAATATTTATGAAATTTTATAAAAGGAAGTTAGTCTTTCAAATTAGCTTAACGTTTTGGTTTGTGGACATTTTATATCTTATGTCTTATATTTTATGTATTATTCCACGTCAAAAGTTGAACTCAAAACATTAATTCTCTCCAAAATTGACCATTTTTAGGGGTTTTCTGCCTCTTGGTGTGAAAAAAAAATCCTCCACAAAGCTTCAAGCCAATTCGTTTTCGCCGCTCGACAGACTATCAAAGTTTGCAATATTTGGCAGTTGAAGCACCTACTGCTAGCGCCCTTATTTCGCTAAGAAAACGGTAGTTTCTTAATTAAAACGGATAACATCATAATTTACTTACTGAAAACGAAACCTCATTTGGAAAATCAATTTCAAAAACTCAAAAATGAGTTTTCTCTTGATCAAGGATTTGTAATTTTCAAAGCGTACCTAACGAAATTTTATTTGGGGACGCTAATAAGCGCATGATCCCGGCTGTCTGTCCACCGTGCCACTAACCTTCCACTGTGCAGATCAAGACGCTGGCTCATGCGAAAATGACCAACAGGTTTCCTTGATCAACTGTAGACGACATTTCTGGATAGGAAAAGATTGAGGACTTATCAGTGGGTAGACACCTTTTTCAAGTTTCATGTTAATGTTTTATAATGTCATTTTCTCGCTGAACTATAATGTATTTTATTTTTTATTTTTTTTACAAAAAGTGTTGAAAAAAAAAAACACTGGAGGAATGGATGGCTAGGTGGTGATACCCGCTTCGGCGACAACACGATGAGTTTCTTTACGTAAGACGGACTTTTTGGAATCAATCGAGTCGCTCGCATTTGTTTTCCACGTAAAGGCCTGTTTTCGTAGCGACAGGGTTTTTGCGCAGTTGACAACGTGATACGCCGGGCTCTAACTAAATACTCTTGAATTTAGTTAGAGCGTTTTCTTAGAGAGCGCATCACGTCAGCGCAGAACGTGTTGCGTTGACGCAACTGGCCCGACTGCTCGAGGAGGAGTCAACTGCGCAGTACGCTGGCGCGAGTCCCTTGAATTCCAGTGTTTGTGTTGCTCCGATTTACAATTTCCGAGGTTTTCAAGATGTCCCAAAGCGGGACACCTTCTTGGGACACCCCAAACCTTTCTCTGGTCAGTCTGAAGTATCTTTGGAATTTCTCTTCATAGTCAAGCAGATGATTATTGACTAAAACGCTGAACATTCCTTAATTTCTGCGATTTGAGAATACATCACTCACACGTTTCCTTACTTTTGGCATA
This sequence comes from Adelphocoris suturalis, assembly GCA_030762985.1. Lineage (NCBI taxonomy): Eukaryota > Metazoa > Arthropoda > Insecta > Hemiptera > Miridae > Adelphocoris > Adelphocoris suturalis. The sequence goes on from CM061049.1 coordinate 50,627,783, forward strand.
TTTTGTTAATATAAACTCTTCTTCTTCGTCACTATTGATCATTTCTTTAATTATCAATGCAGTCATTACATTTGTCTTTCTTATCATATTCTCCATTTCAGCAGTAGGTAAATGTTTTCACACACACAAACACGTGCTACTTTCAACACAATTCAACGCCAACTGAACAGATAAAACACGCCGCTAGGAAAACACTTTTACGCAGCGTAATATACTTCACACTCCTGCCGACGTTTTTCAGGCAAATTCGGTTTCTGCTGCGCAAAAAACCTGTCGCTAGGAAAACAACCTTAAGACACGGCCTTATTCTCTTTAGGTGAGTCTCAATACCGCATCCCGGTTGCGCAATGGCGCAACAAACCCCAGTTCGGTTGAATGAATTGGCGCCTCATTTTTTTTGTGATCTATGTCAGCTGCTAAAATATAGATAAGTTGGACAAATAGATCAGAACGATTTGTGTAGTTTGGTGGTCTGGATGCTCTCAAGCTCGCATCTCAAAAATACATAACACCAAGTAGTCAATCCCTTAGTAAAAATTCAGATTAGTTGGTCAGATAGATCAGGGCCGCCACCTCTCCAAGTCGGGCCCGGGACCAGATTCTGGCCACGGGCCCCCCCCCCCCCCCCCCTTTTTTTGTCACTCCACTTTTACTAGAGATGGCTATGACAATTGTTTAAAAAAAAAAAACTATTAAACCTTCTCTAACCAAACGAGAAATCATATATACTTCCTACCAAGGTTCAGTGTTTGAATAAGAATACTTGAGGGGCTGAACTCTTACTACTTCACTACGTTTTATTCAACATTTAATCAAAAGTAAACTGTAACTTAAGAATTGAAAATTCAAGTATTCATACTCTAGTAATTACCAACCAATTACAAAACCATAAAAATGTCATAAATTACCTTGAAACAAAAATTCTATATCCAATCAGTCATAGGATTTTTATTTTAACTACTTTAAATACAATTGTTTGTGAATAGAGGGCATATTCAGAGAAGTTCCAATTTACTCATTCGTCAATTGGACGATTGTGGCAGAAGTTATGATTGACTAAATTTCATATAATCATTAATCAACACATACAATTAACTTTTATTTAATGTTATGGACGGATTAAAAAGGAAAGTCTCTGTATACAAGATGGCTGAAGGAATTAATTGAAACAATGATTATGTTTGAAAGAATACATTTATTAATTTTGGGAAAAAAAAAATAAAAATCTACAAAAATATAATTGTTTTATTACAGTTTATCTACTTGTAATGAAGCTATGCTGTAAAGAATTAGATTTATAACAACAAAAGATACAAGAATTATTTAGTGAACAACTATCAAAAATATGCATTAGTAAAATGAGAAATTTGTTTTGTTGAGTTATAATAGCATTCTGTAATTGTAATTATAATTGTGGAAAACTTTTTAAATATAGAAAACTGTAATAAGCTATAATTTCATGTTTTTTAAAATGAAACATTTTAAAACTAATTAAGTGAAGTGAGGAAAAGTGTATTTGCATTTGAAAAATACAAGACAAAACACTTAAAACTTTCGTGGCTTTTTAAGTGAAAATTCTTTAATAACCTTAGAAAAGTCAAGTTTGGATGCTAACTTGTGCTTAATGCTGAGAATGGCAAGGGAATTCAACCTTTCTCTGCCCATGGATGCTCTCTCCCAAGTCTTCAGTCGAGTGCCTACTGGTAAAGACGGTAAAGGGTAAAGAGTAATATTTTGGGCCATCGCAATCATCGCAACTGTTCAAGAGAAACCGTCTAGTGTAGTAGGTAAATCAAATTTAATCTGATCAGGGCCCGTCAAGTGTAATACACTCTGTTTTATGTAGGCCTAAAAATTCTAAAATACCGCCCCCCCCCCCCCCCCCCCCCCCCCGCCCGGGACAACAGTACCCACTTGCCCCCCCCCCCCATGTGGCGGCCCTGGCACAATCGATACAAAATCGCATATTTCGATTATCTCAATAATCGAACCTTCCGGCCCTATAATGCACTAGTACCATCGAAGGAATTGATAGTTTCAATGGATTAACCGAATGACTTTGAATTGCCAAGACCATCGATAACAACTGCGGGTTTTCACATCTCCTTATTTCTAGCGTATACAACCAAGTTGATCCCACTAAGCTTTTTAGGATATCCCGTATAGTCGGAAGATAAATTTCTGAATATCTGACATAACGCACAGTACTTTATAGGGGGTTTGATACAGGTTTGATATCAGCGAATCAGCTTTCCGATCTTTTCCATTGGAAAGGAATTTGATGGAGGAAATGGAGCATCCAATGAATGACCTTCTGGTTCAATTGCAAAGGGGTTTGCAATCATGGAAACAATTAAAATCCCCCCCCCCCCCCACCACATTTCAATAACGATGTGTTCATTTACATGATAAAATTAAATTTATTAATGACCAATGTTTTACAGGAAATGGTGGAGTTTGTATATCCCGACTTCAAAAAGCAATCGTCGACATTTTCTCGGACATCTCAGTTGTTACTGGTGGAGCTAAGTCGGTTGACGAATTTTTGATTGGTATAATTCAAGGCAACCAACCTGAAATCACCATGAACATCCAAACAGCTATTTACGAGGGTCTTGGTAAAACTTTGACCAACAAGACAATTTGTGACACATTATTTATTCCATATCTCCGTTAATATAATTTGCGTAAACGAGCTTTCTAAATCCTTCATTAAAGCGAGTTTCTGCTCCAACCCTTCAATTCACTTTAATTTAATTATTGGAGCCCGATCCAATCGTTCATTTATCCGTCTTTTATGTACTTATAACGATATATATTTTATCATAATCCAAAGCCAATATCCAACTAAGATACCTCTCATTACCTCCTCAAACCATATCACCTCTAAATAAATCATATTACATAACATAATTATTACTCAAAGTCCCCACACTTCTGCCTGCTCTCTCTTCCTCCACCTACTTTTAGCGAATTTTTGAAGAAAATTAAGCTATTGCTCTCGCCTCAAAATTTGTAGAATGTGAATTTTTGAAACAATTTTATGCAGAAATCCGTTTTAGGCTATTCTGAATCATATTCTGAAGTTTAACGCATTTTTTTATGTATGTATGTATGTATATGTGTATGTGTCATTCCAGACAATAACTGTCCGTAGAATTGTGCTAGAAACTTCAAACAAATTTTAAAATGTTAAGGACGAAAAACGAAAGTTCAAGTTCATTGGCCAGCATGATTGGATTACATCTTCGGGTTGAAATTTTCAAAAATGTAGTCAGACATTTCAAAATAGCCTGTTTTTTGCGATTTGTTGTGCGAAATAATTTTTTCAGCATACTAACATGTGGTATATTCGGAATCAGCGTAAAAATTCCTATAAGAATATGTATCAAGTTTTCAAAAATTTCAAAGTTGAAAAATCAGTCAAAAATCGAAATACCTAATGCCGTTTGCTAGTTGTAAAAATTGGTAATATTTGCATGAAACATTGTCCAAATTCAGATTGAACTACTCTTATGGAAGTATCCCTGTATAACCAATCCTAGAACCATGCTGTTTGAAACGTAGGTAGTAGGTGTTTGTTTTATTTTATGTCAAGATTTGATGATGTTATGATAGGATACTGTTAAGATTTCAACTGCCTTCAATACTGATCACATTGGACATCGAAATCTATGAATATTTACCTACATTTGTCTTTAAATCTACAAGATTAGTTTAATAATAATAAAGTATGAGTACCTCCTAATTATTTTTAATAATTTGATTCCATCTTTGTCTATCAAAATCATAAACTAAAATTTCTGTACACGATCAATAGCGACTGAAATGGCGAAGATTTCTTCAAAAATTCGCTCATGGGGTCATGCTGCATGACTGGACTTTTCCTTTGAAGCAGGTCCCCTTCGGCCTATTTCATAAGGCATCAAGTGACAAGTTACAAGCCGATTTTATGTGAAAGTTGTAAAAAATGAGTGTGCAAGCGTTTCATAAAGGTACAAGTGTAAACTTGTAATGTACAGTGAAAATTAACAAGTGTACTGGCGAATTTGGGCAAGTTACAAGTGTTCTTCCATATTTTGTACAAGTCACTGTTTTACAGTTGTAAAAAATGGCCGATTTTAAATCTACATCCATTCACCTGTAAACTTTTATTTATCCAGCATTGTGAGTTGACAATTTATCGGTGTTTAATATGTGGGAATCATCTTCTGGTGAATAATACAGACAAGAAAGAAGCAATCAGGGCAGAAGACGCCAACGATTTTTTCGGTCACAAATAAACGCTTATTTCGTGGGTATTGTCGAGTTTAAGGAGAGATTTAGAATGTTTTCCAAGACCCTTGAATGATTCAAATGCTGCGTGACCCTGTGCAATTTTTCCTGATCGGGTATTGAGGATCTCCCCATCATTCAAGAACAAAATGAAGATAATTTCGAAGTTACACATGACATTCCTAACCCAGCAGCATTAAGACTTGATGAATCGATTAATCATTTCCGCTGAGTGGGGGGAGAAAATTCGATTATGCCAGCCATCAGAATAAGTTGAAATCAAATAGGTACCAACACAATTTTCCACTTTTCAGTTTATTTTGTCTGTCTTCCAATCATTACACTAGTCACGTACGATAAACATCCTATCGTGTTCTTACAACCGCTTTTACATCATGATTCACTGACAAACCTTCAATTTCGGCATCCTGCTTGATGTTGTTCATTTCGTTAGTTCCCTCACGCCATTTTTAGCGAATTTTTGAAGAAAATATAGAACTAGAAAATAGTCAAGAACCAATGAAAGTATTTATGTATCCAAGGGAGTAATAATGGGTATTCCTTCTGGAAACCCGGGCCATGTTTCTTCTGAAACATTTACACCCACAAAAATAGTGAATCGGATTAGTAGGCGTCAGCCGTGCATAATCCTAACCACGCTCTGCTACCATGTAACAGTCTAGGTCGCCCCAGAGGTGCAATGGGGCCTAAATCCGCACTACATAGAGAGAGGGAGGTGTGACAGTACCATAAGAGATACGACTCGTACTAATAGCATATGTGGTATGTTCAGAGAAGATGATTTTCCAGTTCTCGGATCCTCGTCTATCGCCAAACGCAGCATTCCAAGAAGTCAAGATGACGCCCGGCGCGAAGGCAACGGACGCGCATTCTCTTGGATCTGACAGGAACTGTCACAGAGGAATAACTAAAAGCAAGTAAAGTATTGGTAGGGCCCAGAGCGGTGGATTAGTCGGAAGGTTGGTCTCCTGAGGGAGGGGAAGCCTGACATACTCGCCACCCTCTGAAGGCCGCTCTACTTCATTCTAAACCGGCTTCCGATGCTTGTGTGAATCGGGCCTGAGGAGGGTTGTCTAAATATGGAATTTTATGCAGTCGACTGACCATCTAAGTCATAAACAACGGAGGTAGATGAAAATGAATTCAACTACCCAGGTAACTAAGTTTATGCCTTTATTAGTACCTTTATAAATCAATACAAAAGAATATAATATAATGGAATAGAATAGAATGAAATTATGGGGTCCTGGTGCTGTAATGCAGTAAACCCAATTGCAAAGCCTCGAGTTTCGATTATATATATACTAGGTATAAACATAGTTTAATAATTACGGACCAGTGTTCTGCGTAGAAGGGCCATCTAATACAGAAATAATAAACCGTTGCGAAATAATCTGCAGCGTTTTCCATGATTCAATTTATATTGAATATAACACACTCCTCCAATTCGTGGAATAAATTTGTAGTGATTCTAGTCAGGTAGGTATATTTTATCTTCCGACCATTACCTCTTGAATCAAATTTCAATGCAATGATCACCGAAGAAGCTTGAATTTCATAGTTGTTTAAAGAGAGCAAATTGATTTGTTCAATGCTTCTTACGCAAGGTTCAAATTTAGTATTCGCAATATGACCCACGATTCTGGTGAGAATTGATTCGGATGATCGAACAATGGGGCAATATTGGCTGACAGTTTGTGGAACAATTAGCTTCATTTTCAAAACTGAGCTACTTCACTCGACTTTGGCGATAATTCAAAAGGTGATAAATATTACGATCGCTTGGTCCATAATTGGGAATTCGGTAGAAACATCCTCGTAATATTCGATGATGCGAAATATCTACCTATAGGATCACACATTGTCCATTCATTCAGCCATTCAGTGTTCCATTTGCAATATCGACCTTTTTTATTTAATCCGTTTCATAACATCTTCAGGAGAAGAAATTAATGTGTATGTGTGCATAAATCTTATTCTCCAGTCCTTAGTTTTTAATCAACTATTGAAGTGATCATTTATGGCTCTTTTAAACCGCCTAGTTACGATTTTCAAGTTGCCGGATTAAGTTCGAAGCTCGCTGAGAGAAGGTTACAGTTCAAAACACGAGTATTCAGTATTTTAGCCAGTGTTCCTGCTCCCTGGCATCAATACTGTTTTTTAGGACGTCCCTCTGAAGCTAATCTTTGTCAGTAGAGTTACAAAAATCGTAGGTACAATTTTAAGAGCTGGCGTTGGTTTCATTCGACGCAAAATTTAATTTCCTACAACGTTTATTTCGAGGTGTTTTTCGATTTTCTAGATAATTTCTGCTTCTTGCCCAAAAACACTTTTAAGAACCTCGAAAAAGTGGTTTTTTGCGAGAAAAAAAAGTGGTCAAGATTTATTCGGGGACCAGCGTGAAATTTCCCATAAGACCTTAAACTAAGTCCGTTAAGTTTGGGACCACCTTGTATATTCTATAATTTGAGGTCTTGTATAGAATTTTCTTAACTTAAGTAATTGTACATTAAGTTGGTTCAGTCTGAACTACAGTTTGCCGTGGTAGTGTGTGTGTGTGTGTGTGTGTGTGTGTGTGGGTGTGGGGGGGGGGGGGGGGGGGGGCTGTGCAAAGTCACATTGCAAAATTTTACAAAACGGCAGTACCATTGAATCCACGGAGGCCATGGTTTGTGGGCGTGTCGTCGAACCGCCGAGAAATAAAGACGATTTGTCGTGTACGCAGTAACAATGGCCTATATACCTCATATAAACAAAGATTTTTAAATGACCAAGCTTGAACAATGTCCGATGCGTGCCAAGAAGAAGAGGGCACATTAGAACATACGATTATGATGTGTTCAACATTCTCCACGCTTCGTAAAATACTGTTCGACGACCTAACCCGCTACTCGATTCCCAATTCTGCTACAACGATATAATAAGAACCAAATCCGCATTCCACAGACTCTATGAACTTATAGTTAAAATAAACAAAGTCATTTAAACCTGTAAATAGAACTTGTGAATAGTTTGTTAAGTATGGCTGTATTTACATTGTATAATGCCAATAAATAAATACATAAGAAAAAACTAAAGGCACTAACCTAAGGTGAGCGTATTGTGCGCGTAGTGCTCGGTGGTGAGCGTGATGTTGTGGGACCCTCTGAGGACGATCGGTTGCCCCAGTCGCGAATGGATGCTGGTGGCCACCAAGTTTCCAAGTATGTAACTTTGTCCGGTCACCTCCAACCCTCCTTCCACTATCCTTACGTTTCCCATGCCTTCCTGAAAACAAAGTAAATAGACATGGTTATTAATGTGTGTACCAAACAATAGAAAATCTGGTTATCAGCTACCTTCTTCACAGTCATCGAATAACAAGGTTCGAATAATTAACAGACCTGCGACCTAAAAAAATAGCATTCGCCAACGCATATTTGGTTGAATACATCGGTTCTCGTCTGATCACCGAAGTTAAGCTACGAAGGGCGGGGGAAGGGGGGGGGGGGGGGTTAGTACTTGAATGAGTGACCGTCCGAGAGTGCCTTAATTCCGGCATCTTTATTTTTTGTCACATCATTCAATTTTTCATCTATCTACATCAAGTTTACTTAATCAGGCCTCGTGGAATAGTTCATTTTGTGTGCTCCCCTGCTTTATCGAACGGTAATTTCCAAGATCTGAGTGGGTACCTAGAACAAATTCTACTACCAACCCACTCGATTTGTTATTGGACTGACCACAGCTTTTTTATAAAATCGTATTATTTAATCACAAACCTGATCGTTGTCTGACTCATCATGTTAGTAGATACAACTTCGTAGTGCGAAATGTACCACCGAATGCTTACAAAGAATAGGTATCTACTTGAATATCGGAAAAGTATCAACGACTGCATTTACTCCCAAGTAGGTGAACAGATCTGGATGTCGGACGAAGTAGGTACTTACTTTGTTCACATAATCAACGGAATTTGATTTAATTATACAATTATTATATTTCGGACCAACCATCGAAAACCCCCAAAACATAGATTATTATATTTATCACAGTTTTTACTTTTTTCGACTAGGTAGGTAATTGTTCAAGGGAAACGTTATTAGACGATACCTAGTCAGAGGGAGAACGAATAGGTACCTAACCTATAATCTTAAAACTGTGGTCACCTTTGCGTCAGGTTATGACGACTACAAGTAGGACGGGTTTCCAACGAAAGCATTTTTTCCGCCTACATGTAGATAGGCCTCTTCCCCGTACACGCGTAGTTCTTTCTATTATCTATCACATTCCTTAACATCACAACTATCCAGATCAAGCTTACCTCATTCCAACCTCAAAGTTATTGTAACTGTAGTGCACAAGATTCAAACAAACAATTGAATTTTGATAACAAGCAACGCTTGGCGGTGAAAAAAAAGATCCCCGTTATATGGTGTATTCAACCATATAACCTCTATGTGATGCCACTTTATCATCACATCATCTTAATGGTACTCATGTCCCTGAGGAAGCCTGACCAGGCGAAAGCGCTAGGATTTTGAAAGATTTTACATCTTAAACACACGAGGAGCAGCCTTAATATTCCTCCCCTCAACCTTGATCAGTCAAGCTGAATGACTAACCACGAATATAATAACTTTTTTTTTTCTTTTTTATGTCAAAGGCCAAATCATTAAACAAATGGGTTATTATAATAATGAAGTAAGAAGTGATTCCAACAAAACCCAAAACAATCGAAACGAGCAAACCAACCGTCTACCAATCAACCGGTTAAGTCTGCGATGGGAATGGTACCTACCAGTTTTATAGCCTACAGCTATAATACACAGATAATTTTAAATGTCTGGTCAATATACAAAGAGACTTACTCATGAGTCCTAGGGGGGTAATACAGGTAAAAAGTACTTCTCAATTCCTCCTAAATTATGAATTTTGGAATCGCTATTACTCGAGAAGCACTGTAAATCTCGCCACCCGTCCACCCAATGAGAACACGTTGATTTAGGTACTTTCGGTCAGACAATTACCTTAGGCTTCGGAGGGCCTGCAGAATTGCAGGACGGGGCAGACCTCCCTAAACGGGAGAAATGGTGTTAAGAGAGATGTACTGCTTCCAGGCGGTATATTGCAGGTTTACGTCATTATTAATGACCTTCCCTCTGATGTAATTAACCTATTAGTCACTCTAATATAGTTGTAACGATCTCTAGAACAGTAACTCAAGGTTGTGTGGCTTAGGTGGACTATATTCTCACCTGATTTACTACCCAACTCGTGGGATTGCGTTCTCATGAATTGGACGAAGACCCTGATGAACAACGAGGCTTTATCGTACCTGATGCGAATACAACTGTTACTCCTTTTTGGTTCCTCGATGGTAAAATTATGGAATCCTCGTATTGGTGGTTAAGGTTAACAACGTACAACTACAGCGTCGTCAACGGCCCACCCAATAGATCACTAGAAATCTGTGTTACGATAAATTTACGTTCGCACATGCGCACACTCTACTACGAGTATTAATCCGACGGAGATGTGATCGATAGGCAACCATCTAGAACCTAACCCACACTCTTCCTGTAAATTTAATCTAAATTCGGCAGAAACCTAGTATAGTTTTGGGCATGACATGGAATTGCTCAGACACACAGAAAAACATCAGACAGATAGACACAGAACAAACAATGATCAGCAGGTTTTGAAACGCAAAAAGCAAATGAAAATTTTAGTTTCGGAGGGAAAAATGAAGTGAGAAATCAAAATTTGGAGTAAAAAGAATTATTCAAATAACTATTATTTATTATTACAAGTGTAATAACGAATCATTGATTGCAAATATAGGCAAAACATTGTAATAAAGTAGCAATCGTCATCGTAACCACAATATTTTATGTATTGGCTTGGTTATAATAGTAGTAGCCTGGTGCGTTGCAAGCATAAAAGTAATAAAGCCCTTACTTAGCACACAAAAAACCTTAGTTAGAGAAGTCACGAAATTTCCTTACTCGGCACGCTCCAATGAATATTTTTCTAAACTAGAAGTAGAGAAGCATAATTATTTAGCACTAAAGTAAATTCTAAAGTTTTCATATTCACATAAACATAAATTTGTTCAAATCGAACATGGAACATTTACCAGGGGTGAATCCACTGGCACCTATAGAACTCCTAAAATGTATACTTCTTTCAGACAGAGAAATTGGATTTATTTTCCACCGAAAATGATGAATTTATTAGGTTGTAATGTCTCCAATATGACAGAGTTAAAAAAATGGACTTATGAAGGAACAAAGAATGGAACATTGACAAATATATTTGCCGGATTGCTTCCTATATTGTAGAAAATCTTCTTTATTTTTTTAATTTTCCCCCCATGAATTATCTTCGTTTGTTCAATCACGAACATAAATTAAATGATGTTATAATTTATATAAAACACATGCGATTCTCTCATTTGTACTTATATAGGTATTATGTACATATAAATAATGTCGTGAATATTGTCTCCTGACAGATATCTCCACCCACTATAACGAAATTACTCACAGTGGGGGTATTATTTTGTAAATCTATATGAATTTCACCACATTGTAACATGTATAAAAAATAATGAATTAATTTTTAAAAAACTCTGTCACAACTTAACCTTTACCGGGGATGAGAACTTTACGTTCACTATTTATGTATAGGGCTGCTTTTGAGTTGGAACTGATGAAATTCATATGGGACCATCTCAACCCCAACAGTAGTGCCTGAAAATTCCATTCAAAGGTCCCCGGACACAAGGCAGGAACAGGACAGGCACAGGACGAGGAAACTTCGCGTCCTCACACCGGACGTTTCCTTTCCTATTCCAGCCTAGTGAACCGGGGCCTTAAATTGAATAAACTGTAGTTGTCATGCTTGTTTCAAGATTTTAAAGTTTACGCATGCGCAAACTGGGACCAATGAAATCCATTAAAGGCCCTCTTCACCCCAACTCACATTATTCCTGAGAGTATAATTAAACGGATGAAAACTGTAGAAGATGATCTGTTATCTTAACATGGATGACAAGGTAGAGCAAGTACTTGCTCTGACAGCAATGCTAATTTTTATAAGTTCAAAAACGGTTGCCAAATCTGGTGTGGCTCATAGATATCTATCTCTTATCAACGAGATTGTATTTATAGATCATTGAAATGTGTTAATCAATGAGCAAGATTTTGAGTACATTATTGAGTAAACTGCAACACAGAACTGTGTGGAGACGATTACGTACCTAGCTGTATTTGATTGTAATACACAAGTTCAAGTCGTTTGAGAAACAGCTAATTTCGATCTAGTGCCAAAAGAAACCATATCGATCTCCAGAAAAGCAAAATCCCAGGAAATTCTATCAAAATAAGGGAATATACAGGGATTAATTTGTTACAACAAGATCACTTTTGCTCGTGCTGGGAGGCTACCATGGATCCGGCCTCAATCACCAAGAGCCCAACCAACCAGCTGAGCATTTCAACGAAATCGGATGAATACTGTAGCACTTATAGCTAAAGACAATCCATTCAGTATCTTATTGTGGGGAAATTCATGGAGGAACTTTTAGGGGTGGGTATGGTTGTAAGGTACCATTAGGTAATGAACATGTGCGTCAAAATGCGCCAAGTTGTTCTTGGAACAAAGATGATGTTTAGGATCTATTTAAATAAAGGAAACTAGATCAAGTTACAGTAATTTGTGGTAGTGATGTTATTCCATTAAATGCCTACAAAGAATATGTTAGAACGTGTTGAGTGAGCGAAGGTAAAATAAATAATATTGATTAGGTACGTCTGAATCCAAGTAGAAAACTATCTCAGTCAGTTTTTATTGTGTAATTATGCGACGATATTCATGCAATAGAAAGTATGTTTAGTTACGTTGATACAATGAATAACATTGCATACAGACATTTTTTGGGCCTTCATGGGTTACTGCAGTTTTTTGACCAATTCCCATCGCTGTACAGCTGTACCACTGTGTACCACTTTGGCCACATCGACTATTCTTCTATGTACAAACCAAACAATGCATTGGCAGCGCAGCTACTGATGTGAATGAAGAATACTTCCACTCAACCCTTTACCACACTACCGGATGTGGAGAATCTTCTGTCCATTTAGTGGAGATAGCCGTGACCGGAAACGTTTGAAGGTAGAGACGTAAACCAAGGAGGGTATGTTGGTTGAGACTGACGGGGAAAGAAAACAGAACTTAACCTGAATGGAGTTGACGTGACGGCAAATCAAGTACGTTTTACTTGAGCAGTTTTTAAAGGAGGAGCCTTAAAAGCTATTTTTTAGTGCTTTCCTGAACTTCGGAACGCACGAGCGGTAGCGGATGACTATTTGGATTGCAACAAATCGACTTCACGATGGCTCGCAAAAATTTATTAGAACAGTTGCTGCTTACTTAGTGCTATTGCATTGAAAAAATACGATTCAATATAATAACAAAGGATGAACTAAGGCCATGTATACTGCTCTCAGCTGTTTAAATTTGAGTAGTTACCCGTTCTAAGGGTTAAGACGGTTAGCCTGTTACACCCAGAGGATAAACTTCCTGTTCCTGTGAAATATTTTGTCTTATGGTCATAGTCGTCGTTGAATCCCACTCCTGTCATATAAATGTTAATACCAAATTAATAATAATACTGCATTGGGTATTAAAAATTAGGAAATTGAAAGCCCCGTTGATTAGCGAAAAAGCAGATAAAAAGATAATCGCTCGTTAACCTTCTAATTCGTCGAGGTTGGGACAATTGAGCGAGTTAACTTCGGCAATCAGAACATAAAATTATTTTAACGAACAATATAACCAGCAATGGGTGTCAGCGAAAGAAAAATAGCTTTAGTGTCTGAATAAACTCAGACAAAATGTCGCGTTAGTGCTAATTGTTGGTAAACAGAAATTTAGTGAATATGACCCATCACATCTCAATAATATATTTGAGCATGTTAGAAATACGGGGAAGCTATGTGCTTCACTCTACTTCGCAAACGTTTTTGTTTATTGTTTTCAGTAACGGACCGTCTAGAGTTGTTAAGGTGAGAAAGAGAGATCAGCTTCTCGTATTAATTTATAAGGAAGGTACCATCTTCCATCTTTTTAAATAGTGATAAGTGCTTGCTCCAACATCTTGCATATTTTATTAATTTTAAAACTAAAATTAAACCCCCCTACCTTCAACTACATGTTAAACGGTATAGCAGCCACTAATTTACAACTAAGAGCGTTCTCACGTTTTTAGGAAAGTATTTTCAAGTTTTTTGTTCAGAATGCTCTACAATATTTATTCATTTCGTGCAGATAAGTCTAGTTTTTTTCAACTCCATGCAACTTTCATGTCTTTTGTAGAGAAATGGATCCGACACCATTAACCAGTGGAAATACAGCGTTGGTTGATTTTTGCTTTTGGAAGAATGAATTCTCAAGTCAGTTCAACTCAAGGTCAATGCTCAACAGTTTGATGTGTTACCAGATAGCCAAAAGGTTACATTTCTGTCAAAAGAGCTAATGGTTCAGGGGAGGGACGGGACAATAACGGAGCGGACAGGGTTGCCGATCTGCAGAGGGACCAAGCGGGTGGGTGCTTAAGCACCCCTCCTCAAAATTACGGTAGAAATCGTATTTTTCGTATGGAATGACTTTAGGACTTATTTCCAAGTGGAAAGAGTGCACCTAAGTCGAATTATTTGCCCAACAAATTTTCAGGTTGGTGGGGTTGACACAATTTGGGGTCCCGCACTGAAGGTGTTAAATTATCAAATTGCGTAGAATTCAAGAAACAAACAAAATTGTTATAATATATTTTTTTTTTTTTTTTTTAATTCGTTTATTTACCGTACGTCATCTAGAGCGTATTTACGAAACTACCGGATCAAAGTTTTTGAAACTGGGGTCCAAAATCACATAGTCCTAGAAGCTCGGCATCAATGTCGGTCAACCCTAAAGGGTAGAATTATAGGGCGGGAATATATATATATATATATATATATATATATATATATATATATATATATATATATATATATATATATATATATATATATATATATATATATATATAAGAAATCAAAAACTTTCAAGATGAAAATAACGTTTTTCTGGTTGTCATTAACAGATCTCATTCCACAGAATCGAATGAAACAACCCATATTGCTGTACCATTCCTCGTTGGCTCTCCATTCGGGCTAGAACATTGACAGGAAAGAATATTATTATCGCCGCCAGCAGCTTCAACATCTCGGTACCACCGTTTCATTAATTTCTGTGGTACTTAATGGAATTAGGTAAGTAGGAGTTTGACGCGCATCCCACCTGTGTTCAAAACGCAATAATCAATATTTGTCCCTTCATGTATTATAAGCTGATTAATTACCAATTGATAATCAAATACAAGCTAGTCTGTTCCGCTCGACCATACAAAAAGTCCGTTGGGACCACATAGCTCCATGTAAATGAGTATTATTTATAAGGTGATTCTCAAGCCAACTTTTAGCGAATATTCGTAGAAAATGAAGCTATTGCAAAGGCTCGTACAATTTTAAAATCAAAATTTTCGAAAAATTTTTTCACTGAATTCTGTTTTGAGGCATTTTGAAACGAATCCTAGGGGGTGTTTTAGAGGAGAAGGGGGGAATGAGGTATCTTTGTCATCACTGAACAAACTGGGGATTAGATTCTCGAGTATGTTTGGATTACTCCAATTCAAGCCAAAGACTAGTTCTTTCAAATTTTTCAAATCTGACCCACAATGGTGGGGGAGGGGGAGGGGGAGTTTAAGCGTTTCGAACATCACTGAACGAACTGGGGATCTGTGTTGTCGAATATGTTTGGAGTATTCTAACTTAAATCACAGGCTACTCGAAAATTTTCAAATCTAACCCATAGAAGGGGTTGTTTTAGGGGAGGGGGGGGGGGATTGGGGTATCTTTATCATCACTGAACAAACTGGGGATTTGATTTCGAATAATTTTGGATTATTCTAATTCAAGTAAATGACTGCTTTTTTCAAATTTTTGAAATCTGACCCAGTGGTGAGGGAGAGGGGAGGATGTTAAAGCGTTTTGAACGTCACTGAACCAACTGGGGATCTGAGTGAGCGAATCTATCAGAATTACTTTTACTTGGATCACAGGCTATGTGATAATGTTCAAGTCAACCTGTGCAACGCACTGGTGAACCAGCTAGTACCACATAAAGTTTCTAAAATAATACACTGCTATGCGTAAAAACACAACGTGACATAAAGTAATTAGGATAATAAACAAGGAATTTACTTTAATCTCAGAACTAATAAAAATAAGTAATAAAAAGAGACAAGAAATAAATAAGCAAACTAATTAACGATAGGTAGTTTAACTAATTAACAACCTAGGAAGAATGGTTATTTTTATAATTATATAGGTATAACTCTGCAATTAATTAAAACTAAATGTACATTTTATAAAATGCACTTAAGTAATAAGCAATAATCAAACCAACTCGACGCTACAGCAGAGCATCACTGGATACTTTCTAGCGTCGCCCTAAACATCATTCGATACCATTGTATTCTATAACTCACACTCTAGATGAACAAGGACAATAAACAATTATATATATGTATATTGCTTCCGAGTCTACCTAAAGGGCCGATTACACGAGCAACAAAAGTTGCGCAACTCCAAAAAAATTGCATCAGAAAAGTTGCACGCAACACAATGCAATAAAATTGCCTCGTGTTGCGTCAAGATGTTGCAAGGAATTAATTGCACTGTGTTGCACCAATAAAGTTGAGCAATCGAAATTGCTCAATTGTTTCGTCTACACGGGCGACAACAGTTTGCGCCATGGACGGTGAAGAGGTGGTCGTCGCTGCTGCTGGCAACCATAGGAAAAAGAGGGGAATTTGGCAGCGCCAAATGGCGTTTCTGAGCCAGAGAGAATGTGGGTTGGCTCTCACCTCTGAAATTCTTTCACGTCAATATTTGCTCATAAGGCCATGCTGCACAAATAAACTCCTATCTTTCCTATGTTAAAATTCTCTCATGAGGCACTGCTGCACCCCATCAGTGCAGTTTCACGTCAGTATTCGCTCATTTGGCCATGCTGCACCCCATCAGAGCAGTTTCACGTCAATATTTGCTCATAAGGCCATGCTGCACATATAAACTCCTATCTTTCCCACGTTAAAATTCTCTCATGAGGCTATGCTGCACCCCATCAGTGCAGTTTCACGTCAATATTTGCTCATAAGGCCATACTGCACAAATAAACTCTCAATGTGATTGGCTGTTTCTTCCCCTCTCCCGACCCAAGGCCGAAAAATTGCCGCAATAGTGCAATAATTTTCCAAACCCCTTGGACTTCATTTCAACACGATGCAACAGTTGCCGAGAGGGCTCGTGGGCCTGAAATGTAGTACAACTCCCGTCAATTAATTGCCTGCTATCTTCGGCAACTTTTTCGAGGAGAGAATAGTTGTCCAACTTTTTTGAAATAGTTGCGCAATACTTTTTTCTGCAATTATTGCCGGAAAAAATCGCTCATGTAAAAGGGCCTTAAAGGTAGCGGAGCATTGTTTTCACTTTCGTTGTTGTTCTCCAAAATCAAAGTTTCCACTCGCATTTTACATTTTAGACCATTCTGAACAACTTTGGTTCCGTCTCTGTCTGTGTGTGTGTGTGTATCTTAGGGGCTCGAGCTGGGAGGTCGCCCGCACTGCTGCTGACCTGGACTTTGTCCGGCAGCAGTTGTTGTGGTGCGATCGAGCAACACCAACTGCTCCAAAACCCAGCTCATCTGAGTTCGCTGCTGCACTGAATGAGTCAGTAGATGGTAAAGAACTCCGACAGTGCTCTGAATCCCCCATTTCTACCCAGTGGGTGGAATGGGCTTCAGAGGGCATTGGGGCCCGCGACTATCGCCATTTTCACGCCATCTGGGTGGCTACGTAAGCCACCTCGGTGAGGTGTTCGAGGAGTAGTAGACACCCTTTGCCGTGCCTGTGGGGGTAAAAACGAGAATCTCTATCATGTGGTGCAGCAGTGTCCTCGTACTCACGGTGGCCGCATTTTACGTCACGGTGCGGTTGCCAAGCAGATAGCAGGTGCTTTGTCTGTAACGGTTGGGATGTCGAAAGGGAGATACTATACCACATGCCGAGTGACCGGGGCAAGAAGCCAGATATCCTTGCGATCAAGCCCGATGGGTCTGCCTTAATCCTGGATGTCCAGGTTGTCAGTGGCAGCGTGGACATGGAGCAGACCTGGCGGGCTATGAAAAGTAAATATGATAGAAACGACCTGCGCCAAGCGATATCTGAGCTAAAAGGAGTGGCACCTAATAACATCAAGGTCATTGCCGCAACCGTGTCATGGCGCGGGGTGTGGTGCGGGAAAAGCGCCACGGAGTTACTCGCGTCGGGCATCTCGGCAGGAGTACTCCGTGGTATCACCACCCGCGTCCTGAGGGGTTCTTACTTGAACTGGTGGTCATTTTATAGGGGCACATCCTTTCATACACTTTTTTATTTATTTGTTTATTTTGCAATTTAATGGCGTGCCCCCTCCATCTTTGATGGGAGGTTTCTTAAAAAAAAAAAAAAAAAAAGTGTGTGTCTGACTGTCTGTCTGTCGTGTGTCCTCAAATCCTTGTAACAAACTTCTTTTCCACAGTTTTCATCCATTTGAATGAAAATTTCAGGAGATGTGCAAGCTAGGGGGTAGACGGTCCCCTGTCAGTTTCATCGTTCTTAACTAGTTACCTCACTCTGCTCATGCGCAAACATAAATTCTAGTAAGCATCATTTTCTCACGGCTTAGTCGTTCGATCTCACTCAAATTTGGAGGATAGTTGAGGGATGACGATTTGATCATCTTCTAGGTATCACTTTCAACATGATTGTATCATGATTAAGTACTGCGCATATGAAAACCTTGTAACAAGCTTATTTTCAACAGTTTTCATCCGATTTGGATGAGGTTTCCAGTAAATTTGCGGCTAGGGTGTAGACGGTCTCCTATCAATTTCATTGTTGCTAAATCAACACCCCACACTCTGCGCATGCGCAAACGTAAATTCCATTATGCTCTATTTTTTCACGCCCTAGTCGTCCGATCTTGCTCAAATTTGGATGATAGTTGGGGAATGACAATTTGATCATCTTATATAAATTTCAACATGATTGTATGCTGTGCAGGCGCCGATATGAAATCCTTGTAACGACCTGTATCCGATTTCAATGAAATATTCCGAGAATGCGCGGGTTAGGTTTTAGATGGTCTCCTATCAGTTTCATTGTTGCCAAATCAATATTACATTCTGCGCATGCGCAAACGTAAATTTCATCATATTCCATCTTTTCACTCTCTATTCGTTCGAGTTCGCTTAAATTTAGATGATAGTTGGAAGAAGATGATAGGTAAACGAATAAGCTATGTGCTTCACCCAACTTGGCTGGCGTTTTTCATATATTTTGGAATGAAAATCAATGAGAGTTGAACTCCAAAACTGAATTTGATTTTAGTAAACTTTCGGTCCCTTTACTTTCTCGTGAGACGACCCATCTCTCGTCAGACTCTGCTGGTCAGACGCAAGATGCAAGAAAAGAATTCCAAACTAATCAAACCGTCAAGTTTGATGAACTGAATATTAATACAAAGTGAATTTACACGGTCTCTATATATATAGCATTCGCACTTTGAATTAAACCTTTCGCGAATTGAATTAAACTTTCCGCGAATTGAATTACACTTTCCGCAAAATGAATTAAACTTTTCGCAAATTGAATTAAACTTTTCGCAAATCGAATTAAACATTTTACAAATTGGCCTTAGGTGAATCTGTTGTTTTAATCAAGACAAAATGTAAAACTTCAACAAAATGTATGTATTGTAACAAATCGTGCAAGTGATGGAACGAGCACAAAATTGTAGATTTAAACATAATCCAGCACCTCATGAAGTTAATCTGAAGGTAAATTATTTATTTATTAATGACAAAACTGAGCTCGCAACGTATCAATTTATAGTTGACATTTTGTATAATTTATAGGCATTAGCAAGAAGACTTCAAAACGCAGAAGGTAATGGAGAGGTCGTCCAAGAGCAGCAGTTGGGGGCAGCAGAAACATATCCATCACTTTTGCTGATAGCTTTGGTACCTAGCAACAGGGAGGAATCAGTGTTCCTTTCTTGATGTTTTTTATTTTAAATTTAAGCCGCGTCTCAACCAGAAGGGTTTCTTAATGTTATTGATCTTCTCGCGTATGTGGGTTTAATTCAATTCGCGGAAAGTTTAATTCAATTCGTAAAAGGTTTAATTCAAAGTGCGAATGCTATATATCTATAGATCTATACATTCATGATAGGTAAACGAGGAAGCTATGTGCCACCCCAAACTTGGCAAACTTTTTTATATTATTTCTATTTTTCTAACCCTTTCTCGCATCATCTTCAACGACCAATAGAAACGGAAAAGACGTGAGGGATGGTTCGACCATTTCCACCAACCCCTAATGAGTCGACACCCCTCACCCCATCTGGCGTTTTGCCCCTCGCCCCATTTAAAACAATAATCACCATAGTTTCGGGGCCGAGGAGGGGATATACCTCCTTCCGTAAAGCGGGAATCCGCCTCAAGGCGTCCCATCCCTCCCTAACCCATTTTGCGAGAGTTTTAATGAGTGCCTCATCTTCCGCTATTATTTCATTTGCCCTCTCCCCCACCCAACCCTGAATCGTGGAATTCCACTGTTGTAATGAGAACAATAGCATTTTTCGTCCCCTTCTTCTTCTAAAACTCGTGTTTCTCCTCTCCAACTCAAGAAGATATGAAACCTGTTAGTTGAATAGTCCTGTCTTCCAAACAACCACCGTATTCTCCAGATCTAGTTCCTTCTTTAAGTTTATCATTTGCAATAATGAACCTTTTAGCGAATTTTCGTAGAAAATGAAGCTATTGCAATGGCTCCGAAAATTTCAAAATCAAAATCTTCGAAAAAATTCTTCGACGAAATCCGTTTTGATGCATCCTGAAACGAATCCTGGAGTTTAACACTTTTTCATATTTATATATGTATATATGAGCAACCCAATTAAATTTGTGGATCAACAACCATGGAGCTTCATTGAACCAAGATCGGCCCCTGCCCGTAAAGCTGCATGCGAGATCACACGATCCCATAGTCACATTCAACGAATGCTTCGGGGTGAAGGTATTGAAGAAGATGCCACAGCCTATTAACGACAGATTATTGCAGCAATCTGAACGGGCTAATAGATGGGTATTGGGATCCATGCAGCCTCCCGGCCTCAACCTAAATGATTGACTCATACAAGATTATTAGTATTGACGCCATAAGTACATGTTTACGTGGTTACTCGCTTCCATGGTAGTATCCCTAGTCCCTGAATTTAAAAAACCCAATATTCTAACTTTGAAAAAGATTTTAATCGAAATATCAAAACATTATTTTCTCTTTCTATTTGTGAAATATCTATTAAATTTAATTTATATAATACATAGTTCAGTAGAACTATAACGTATACAGTATATATATATATATATATATATATATATATATGTGTGTGTGTGTGTGTGTGTGTGTGTGTGTGTGTGTGTCGTCCCAGACGATAACTCTCCTTAGGGTTGAGATAAAAAATACCTTTCTTGCGCCAAAAAATCGATCTTTCCAAACGAAAGGACGAGTTCGTTGGTCAGCATTTTTTTAGCACATTAAATTGGTCACATTTAAAAATATAGTGCTGAAAAAATCACTAAAAATAGCAATAAACGGCTAAAAATCGTTAAATTTATATTTTTTAAATAGAATATTGCTCAAATAAAGTTTATAAACTATAAAATAGAACACTAAAAAATTTATGTAAGAAATTATACTGAAAAATGTACTTGAATTTCATTAAAATGTGCTAAAATTTCCAGTCACGCAAAATGATAGAATGAGCGAATTTTCGTATTATCTTATTGTTTAATGTTAAATTGTTTTGAAATTTGAGCTTTTTGAGTGCAAGGAGATTGTTAACTAATAATTTCATGGCAAAAACCTATTCTAAATAATAATCTCCTATTGAAATAGAAGTTTTGAATTTTTAGCCATTTTTTAAAGCAAATTTTAAGTATACATTTTTCAGCATACTTTTGTACATGAATTCATAAATGTTCTGTTTTATAGTTAATAAACTTTACCTATTCGAGCAATATTCTACCAAAAAATGTAAATTTGACGAGTTTTAGCCGTTTCCAGCCTATTTTTGCCGATGTAGTTTTTAGTGATTCTTTTAGTACATTTTTTAAAAATAAGACCAATTTAATGTGCTCAAAAAGTGCTGGCCAACAAACCCATCTTTTCTTTTGGAAAGCATGATTTTTTGGAGCAATACAGGAATTTTTATCTCAATCTTAAGGAGAGTTATCGTTATCGTCTGGAATGACACGTACATGTACATATTTGTATATGAAAAAGTGTTAAACTCTAGGATTCATTTAGGAATACCTCAAAACGGATTTCGATGAAGAAATTTCTCAAAAGTTTTTATTTTAAGATTTCTCGAGCCATTGCAATAGCTTTTTTTTTACGAAATTTTGCTAAAACTGCAAAAAAGTTAGGAATCCAAAATCCCTTCTTGAATAGCAGATTATTTTTTAGCACGAGCTTTATTGACATAAAATTGGTAGTTAACAATTTCTTTTCACTCAATATCCTCAATTTTCAAAACAGTGTAACACATTATATTACGACGATTTACGAAAATTCGCTCATAGGATCATGCTGCATTACCGGAACATTTTTGAAATAAACCAAAAAATTTAACCTCTCCCTTTCAAAATTTTTCTGTTTTTATTCAAGATGCTTAATTTCAAAAAACGAATGAAAACATTTCTCCAGTTCATGGGAAACCATTGAATCACGAGAATAAAAAAGATGTATTTAGGAAATTAATTTTCATTTCCAGGTATTTCCGTTTTTACGTACTTAATAAAGTTAAATTTTTTATTGGTTGTTCGGTCAAAAAAGCGGTACGCGTGACGCAAAATTTCACAAGACCCCGGCTCAAAAACATGTCCATGTTAGAAACCTCAGTCCACCGACAGTTCGGACCGCAAGAACAAATCAAATTGAAATTAAATTACGACTGATAGAGAAAGTGAAAAAAAGTTAATAAAATGAAGGATCGAGCAATCATTTTTGACCATTAAAAGGACAATGAATATATAAATAAATATGCTCGCTCTAACTATCGACGACAGGGTTAAAAAACATTCAATTTTGTAGTGTAGTGCATACAAAAAGTCTTGTCAGAGCAATTAGGTATTCACTATTAATAAGATCTCGTATTTTTTCGTAAACGTAAGATTGGGGAATATTTTTGGTGGTGGATTAATAGTGACCACAAGAATATATATGTACATGTATGCATTAATGATCTGACTCCAATTCGGTAAATGTACAGGCAAAATAAATTTGTAATTGTTATTTACAAAATTATCAATATCATGAAACTAAAATAATAACTTCCAGAAATTGGCCGAACTCGTTGGTAACAAGATTTTCAAAAGACTGAATTATAAACACTGCTCAAACAAAACAACATGGTTTCATTATTAATAGCTACTGCGCATGCGCCTATGTGAAATGTAACGACCTTAATTTCCACTGTTTTCAACCGATTTCGATGAACTTGTCAGAGAATGCGCGGGGGTGGGTTGGAGACGGTCCCCTATCAGTTTCATTGTTGCCTAATCAATACTTCATTCTGCGCATACGCAAACGTAAATTCCATTATGCTCTATTTTTAGCGAATTTTTGAAGAAAATTATTAGCGAATTTTTAAAGAAAATTAAGCTATTGCTCTCGCCTCAAAATTTGTAGAATGTGAATTTTTGAAAAACATTTTATGCAGAAATCCGTTTCAGGCTATTCTGAATCATATTCTGAAGTTTAACGCATTTTTTTATGTATGTATATATGTATGTATGTATGTATGTATATACAAATGAGAATCTCTATCATGTGGTGCAGCAGTGTCCTCGTACTCACGGTGGCCGCATTTTAGCAAGCATGCCAAGCAGATAGCAGGTGCTTTATCATCTAGAGGTTGGGATGTCGAAAGCGGTCGGTGTGGTGCGGGAAAGCGCCACGGAGTTACTCGAGTTGGGCATCTCGGCAGGAGTACTCCGTGGTATCACCACCCGCGTCCTGAGGGGTTCTTACTTGAACTGGTGGTCATTCTATAGGGGCACTTCCTTTCATCCCATTCTTCCTCCTCGTCCTGCAACTTCCCTTATCCCTAGAGCCGGCGTCGGGTAAACCTGGGCGTCCTCCCCACTTTTTTATTTTATTTGTTTATTTTTTCAATTTAATGGCGTGCCCCCTCCGTCTTTGAGGGGAGGTTTCGTAAAAAAAAAAAAAAAAAAAAAAAAAAATGTGTGTGTGTGTGTGTGTGTGTGCGTGCGTGCGTGCGTGCGTGCGTGCGTGCGTGCGTGCGTGCGTGCGTGCGTGCGTGTGTGTGTGTGTGTGTGTGTGTGTGTGTGTGTGTGTGCGTGCACGTGTGCGCGTGTGCGCTTGTGCGCGTGTGCGTATGCGTGCGCGTGTGCGTGTGCGTGTCCCACATCAATTTCAACATGATTGCATCATTAATAGCTACTGCGCAGTGCCTATGTGAAATCATTGTAATAACCTTAATTTGTACAGTTTTCTACCGATTTCGATGAAATTGTCAGCGAATGCGCGGTTTAGGTTGTAGATGGTCCCGTACCTATTTCATTGTTTTCAACTCATCAGTTCATTCTGCGCTTACACAAACGTAAATTACATTGAGTATCATTTTTTCGTTTCTTAATTGACCAATTATGATATTTCACGCTACTTCTTGATTTACTCTTTTCCGTTATGGAATTTTTCAAGATCATTTAAAACTTTTCAATGACCTATACAGTCATGATAGGTAAACGAGGAAGCTATGTGCCACACCCAACTTGGCAGACGTTTTTTAGATTTGTCGTCCGATATCATCGACCATTGTTGACGATACTATCGCCGTTGCATAGGATCGCCGTGAAAGTCCTCCAAACCAATTCAAAAACTCAACCTATCAAAACCTATCGAGAACTATGCCAAACCGGCTGATGTAGAACATGTAGGGTATTTAAGGAGTCTACCTACCCAATCTCAAGTCAATAACTCCAAAATCGTGGCCTGTAGCACTCAGCAGACAAACAGAAAGTCAGAAACGCAAACTCACCAATGCAGGCCAAGTCGAAGTCGAGACTCACTTAGATATTTATGATTTCCAATTATTGATATTTATTGACAAATTTAAAATTCTAAAGGTTAATTTCAAATGCATACAGTAGAATAAATGACATCTTCATACCTCCGCGCTATTTCAGTAAAAATTAAATTAATTAACATATAGTTTTATTATATAGGAATTTATTTGCATTTTTATTTTGTTGATTTTCATCACGATATCGATCAAGTACCTAATTTGCCAATTTTGCTATCGGAATGCCAAATAAAATTTTGTTTAAAGATTTGAGGAATAATTATGTTTAAAAAATTCCGTTAAATCTATAGCATCAATTTGTTTCCGAGTCTACCTATTTATATTCACTTTCGGGAGAAAAAAAGTTTGGTCTCCAAAATCAAAATTTCCACTCGCATTTTACGTTTTAGACCATTCTGAACAACTTTGGTTCCGTGTGTGTCTGTCTGTATGTGTGTGTGTCTGTTGTGTGTCCGCAAATCCTTGTAACAAGCTTATTTTCCACAGTTTTCATCCGATTTGGATGAAATTTTCAGGAAATGTGTGGACTAGGGTGTAATGGAACCCCTATCAGTTTCATCTATCTTGACTCTATACTCCACTCTGCGCATGCGCAAACGTAAATTCTACCTAAAATTGTTTTCTTACGTCATAGTTGTCCGATCTCGCTCATCTTTGGATGACAGTTGGGGGACAACGATTTTGTATAATTGTATTGTATAATTAATAGCTACTGCGCATGCGTCAGTGTGAAATCCTTGTAACGACCTTAACTTTCATAGTTTTCATCCGATTTTGATGAAATTGACAGTGAATGCGCGGGATGGGTTGTAAATGGTCCGGTATCTATTGCATTGTTCTACTTATCAGTTCATGCGCGAACGTAAATTGCATTGAGTATACTTATTTTTTTGTTTCTTGATTGACCAATTATGACGTTTCACGCTGCTTCTCGGTTTCACTATTCCACTATGGAATTTTTTGAAATCATTTAAAACTGTTCAATAATCTATAAATTCGTGAAATGTAAACGAGGAAGCATTGTGGTACATCCAACTTTACAGACATTGTTTTCTTTCTTTTTAACAAATTTGTTTCTGTTCGTATGAATCCTTGATTTTGAAGCTCGCGAATATGTAATTCTCCTCGCATACAGTAAGGGGTTACTGCAAGAAATGTTTTCTCAACTTTCTTGTACAATTTATTACTAGTAATTTGCTGTTGTCATATCCAGATGTAGGGAGAAAGTCTCACGTAAATATTCTCATATTGGTTTAATCAGTTAAACCAGTTTTCTTTGTTTATTCAAGAAGGAGACACCAGATGATGCAATGTGCAACCCCTTTCAACCCCTCAGGTACCAAATCCCGTGTACCAAATGTGCAAAAGCATTGCTACCCCTAGTTGTTTTCAAAATTTTTATACAGGGTCAGGCGGGACAAGCGAGTTTTGCGGCCAAGTGCGTCTCTTCGTTTTATTTCGCTACGAGGCCTATTTTAATAAGTTTCTTAGCAAATGGTAGAACAGATGTTTATGATCCCCTGATAAAGAAAGTTCACTAAACTCATTACCCATCCATCCGACGGTAATTATGAATTGAACTATTGCGCACTCTAGATCTGATAGGGAGATGAAAATGGGAGGGCTAGATGAACGATAGAAAGAAAGATGATTGAGAAACGATTGATAGGTAACTGATGCAACAGGTAAGGTTGGTAGAAGTGGTAAACGATAATCATCAGAAACGCTTGCATACGAGTCTGCAACACATTGGGACATTTTATGTCTTTAGTTGCAGACTCGTATGTGTTGCAGACTCGTATGTGTTGCAGACTCGTATGTGTTGCAGACTCGTATGCAAGCTCTAAGAGCCACTCAGCTGATCCGGACCCTGGGCATCATCAAGTAAATGTCCTAAAGAGGCTACATACGAAATTACAGCTTCCTAGAGTGTAAAGCATAGAAATTAGCTTTAAGAGCCACTCATCTGATCCGGACCCTGGGCATCGTCAAGTAAATGTCCTAAAGAGACTACATAAGAAATTACAGCTTCCTAGAGTGTAAAGTATAGAAATTACCTATTAAAATTATTTAACCACCGCTTCAGAGATCAAACCTTTCTCGCAATATTCAGATCACTTGCTATGAATCAAATCATCGAAACACCAGCTCAATGAAATCAACAAGCGGTTCCAATCATATTCACAATATCAATTATTGAGAATGATCACCTGTGTGTACATAATTATTCATATAACCATGCTCATAACTCAGCTTATTGGCCACGCACTTCGCATTAGTTAACATAATATGGTTGTATAAATCAGGAGCTTTCGAATGAATGGTCAACGAATTTTGTGGGATGAAAAATGACGAAGTACCATTCCCCTAGCAACGATTCGGTTGTAAGCGGAAATCATCAGAAAACCAACCGTAACGCTTTTTTTGACGCTTTTATTTAACGCTTTTTGTTAATGCTTATTTCGTTTATGTGCCAAGGTAAAGACATAAAATGTCAATATTAGTGTTGTGGATACTGAAAATGCAGATTTGATTATGAGAACGATGACGATAAATCACCCCTCATTTGCGAACAGGCCGAGTTGGAGCGAGCACGTTCTCCAAGGGATCTCAAGTTGATCCTGTGAGAAGCGGGTGCCCAGCTGGTCCCTGATTTATTACTTCGGGCAAGTCATAAACGCTGAATCACGAATCGTAGGTAGTTTAAGGGTTTCGATATCTACCGAACGATTGAGGAATGGGCATGGGCGTTGAACTTAGGCAAAGGTATTGTGGATAACGGATCTGGATTTCTGTAGTAGTATAATTCTGTTGAATACATCTTGAGCCTGAAAACAACATCTCCTGCCAGTGAATTATTATATTTATAGAAAACTCTATATCTTAAGTGTCATGGCCCCACTTGTCCGATTTCACTGATAAAGCAAAATAGCCGAGCCGATCTCCAAAAGACGCCCACACGTACCCGATGGGGGAGCAGGTGCTGTCTACGTAAATATCGCCTGACCCCCAAACATACACATTTTTTTACTTCCTCCTCTATAACCAACGGGGTTACACGTATCGGATCAAAGTCGAAGTGCCTGAAACATCATACAAGTACCCAACTCAGCAGCGCGGAACGAGGTACATCCCATGGCGTGGAGGGGGGATTATAAGGGAGGGGGTAAACATGAAATAGCAATCTCATTTAACCTGTACATTCCGAACTCCGCGTACAAAAGATGCCAATCCACGAAATCATCCAATCGGGGATAGCCAATATAGGCCAGTCATATAAAACATCCCAACCTGGATTAATTGTGGTAAACTTGCTTTTTTGATATGTTGTTAGGGTCCACCTAGATATTATAAATCTAGATTTGCAACCCTCAAAAATGTCCAGAATCAGGAGATACAGCAGAAAAACTACGATATTTTAGCACTATTTTCAGTTTTTTGTCAAAAAAGCGCTAAAGTAAGCTCTTGAAGAAGAACCTCTCCCTAATTGTTTTTAAAGTATATACGATTTTCTACAATTTGAGTGGTACTAAAGCTGTGTAGCTCAAGTAATTTCTCAGGAACAGCCCCTCAAAAATGAGCTATCATTTCCAAAAAGTGCAAATTTTAACTTTTGGTCTACTTTGGAGCGATATATTGGCCAATGTACTAATCCTACGAAAAACTCATCCATCATGAAGGAAGTTGTGGTATATATCTCATTACCTTTATTTCAAGACCAAAGCGGTGTCCGCCATTATGATAGTTTGTCCACAAATGACCAAAAGCCAAAAAACAGTCAAATCGGGTCTAGGGAAAAGTTGTAATAAACGTATGCTCATGCAATGTAGAGAAATTGTAGTGCTGCAATGATAAACGGAACTTACATCACATATCTATTACTTGAAAAATCAGGAATAATATGAATCCTTGAAAGTATAACGTAGGTAGTAAAGTACATATCAGAACAAGAAAGAAAAAAATCAGCAATCATTTTAATGAACCTAATTTCAACAGTTTTCATCTGATTTTGATGCAATTTTCGAGGATTGTGCGGGTTAGACTTTAATCGTCCTCTATTAATTTCATTACTTCATTCTGCGCAAGTGCAAACTATTAATTACTTCAAGCATAATTTTTTCAGGCCCTAGTCTCCCAATCTCGCTCAAGTTTGGTGCATAGTTGGGGATCGATGGTTTAATTATTCCACATTATTTTCAATATAATTGCACATTACTTGCTCCTGTGCATGCACAAAAGTCATATCCCAGAAACAAGGCAAATTTCTAGTTTTCATCAGATTTTCATTACATTTTCTGGTAATGTGTGGGTTAGGCTGTAGATTGTCCCCTACCTATTTCATTTTTCTCAAATCATTACTTCTTTCTGCTTTTGCGCTTACGTAAATTACTTCAAGCATTATTGTTCCGTTTCCTAAATGACCAATTTCGAAGTTATAGGTTACTTACATCTTGATTGACTATATTCCGCCATGGAGTTGTTATGTATATTGAAACCATTTAAGTGATCTATAAATTTGTGTTATTTTCAATTGGAAGGTACCTACTTAGTTAAATACCGTTATACTGAGACCAGAGGGAATAGTAAAATATAGATTTTTATAATTTAATAATGATTAAAAAAGCATTTCCATTTTCCGACCGTCACGTCACGGTCACCAATTTATGATTTCCGCTTACAACCAAAACGGGAAACGGCACTTCGTCAATTTTCATCCCACAAAATTCGCTGACCATTTGTTCGTAAGCTCTCAATTTATCCAACCATATTATATTAGCTTGTGAAGTGAGTGGCCAATAAGCTGAGTTATGAGCATGGTTATTTGAACAGTTGTTTACACACAGGTGATCATTCTCAATAATTGATATTGTGAACATGATTGTAATCGCTTGTAAAGTACCCATAATGAAGTAATAATGTTTGTGTAAAATTAACCATCATTAAATGATCTGACTGTAGAACCGTAGTTCTTTAATTAATTGCATTAATTTTTCCTTCTGCAGGTGCCCATATCTACGCAGGTATATTACGGAAATTTAAATTGACCTCCTTGTAATACTAAGAATTCAACATCAGTGCACACTGATCAGCTTTGGGCCTCTGAGCCCACTTTGTTTTTTAATCGATTTATGATGCTGAAACCTGAAATGTAGCTCTTTCTGGAGATCTGGAATACAATAACAAAGTATGGAGGGACATAGATCAGCTTCGGAACCTCCGAGGCTAATTTCTTTCCTATTCGACTCGCGGTGTTGTTATTTAGATGGAGCTTCTTTGGGACTCCGCGGAAATAATTAGAAGGTAAGGAGGCGCACTGATCAACTAAGGAGTGTCTGAACCTATATTCTTTCGTTGCCTTTTTTTAACATTTTTACTGTGAGGCGTGAAAGGCACAATGTGCCATGTTCTGATCATATATTACCTGCTGGGTTTAATAATTACAGACAAGTGATCTGCGTAGAAGGTCTATCCAACACAGAAATAATAATCCATTGTGTAATAATTTTCAGCGCTTTGGATTTCTTCTGAAACGATTCATGTATGTTTGCTTTATCAATGCTCTTTCTGGGCTAGGAAACCACTCACACCTATGAAATAATAATGACAATCCCATCTTTCTTGCAGGGCACATCGTCAGAACCTCCACTTGCCTCTCTTATTGCTATTTTTCATCTCGTACTTCTTCACCGGTTTTTTAATTCTGCAACGAACTGGACGTCTATTTGGATCATTCGGATTGCGATCAAAGATACAATATTGCATCATGGTCAGATCCTTCCAATTTAACTCTATTTTTCCACATCTAGATATTAAAAAACTTCAACTAATTAACGATCGCGTGCGGTCAGCGTAATTTAAGCATCTCTGTCGAAAGTGATTATATTGAATTTCTTTTCAAGGAGCTTCTTTCATTTGAACTAGGGTATAACCACTGACACAAGCACCCAAAGTCCTCGTCTTAAATATACTTAAAATAGTTAGAATAATCTGTTTGTCTGAATATCGGAGTTTTTTTCCCCTAGTATTCAAAGAAACTCGCTCAAAGCAGAAGATGGCCCTGCTGTTTCAGTCCAAAACAAAACTAGGTATATAAAAACTGCAAAAAAAAAAAAAAATTTTTGAAATCCAAAATTTGTGTTTGAAATCTAGACCGATTCATTAAGTAGGTATTATTGAGAACAACAAGTTTTAACTTAACATTTATAGTAAGTTAACCACGCTCAGAGTGCTCAAATATCAAAACAATTGAACATAAATATAGTAAAATCATTTTTAAGAAAATTTGCATGTACGATCATGAAGCATGGCAGTTAGGTACTTTTGAATTACCTCTTTCGATAGATTCTAATGTTGAGCATTATCATGTTATGGATACAAAAATGAAATTAACCCCATTCTATCACTTGGATTGGAGGTCGAAGTGGGAATTCCACAGGTACACCACTAAATGGGGAAGGGGTAGGCAAAGGAAAAGAAGTGTAAAATGATCCAATGATTTGATAAAAGATAAATTATAGGTAAATAAACTTTTATAGTGAAGAAAAATCACACCCATACTGACAATTTATTGGTTATTCATTTATTTTTAAATTTCCGCTGAACTAGGTGGTTACTATGATTTCCAGATTTCCTTTACATTGGTCATGTAAAGGATCCTATAAGCAACAAAACCAATTCACCGATATTTCATTTTTTCCTTCAATAATTGAGACAACCCACCACATGGCTATGGAAATACAATCACATTTCTAAAGCGTTTAGAAACCAATCGCTTTTATCTTTCGAATTGTCATTTCAGTAACTCCGCAATATGAGTTAAATATTTATCTTGCTTGCACAGCAGTTCTCTCCTATCAGTTATAGTTTTTCGTCTGAAAAGAAGGATGCCGAAACTAGCGGCACCAACGCCATCGGTCATGGTGAAGATTTTATTTTGTGTGCTCAATTCTGTCATCGTTTTAACATCGCTAGTCTTTGTAATTACAGCATTTTTCGTGGCGAAAACGGTTCCTCCCGGGTTCTTTTCAGACCTTAGAAGTTTCGGAGATGAGTATTATGAATCCTTCGCCTACCTTTGCATGGTATGTTTCCATATTTTCCTTATTGTTTTTCACACAGATAACTCAAAATGCCCACAACCTTAAATATAGGGGTACTGAAAGGTTTTTAATTAACCCTCCTTAGAGCTCGCCCTTCTTTGCAACAACTTGGACGGCGCGGAGCACCCTGTTTCCAACCCATGTCAGTGAATAAGTCAGTACATTTCTGAATAGTGCTTCTTGAGACCATCAAATCACTAACTATTTAACGAAAATCGAAGCACTTCTACCTCACACAGGTATATATAGTGCAAGATTTTCACAATTGCTCTACTTTATATTAAAATAGAAAGAGGAAAGTCCACATGTAAATAAAAACTAAACAAATTCGAAATTTCTGGAGAAAAAATTTAAAATTTGGATGATGTAGTCCTTTGCTGTCCTATCATTTCGAAACTAGTGCAGCGATGATTAGGTATATGTGGGTTTCTTCAAAGATTCTGGATTTAAATTAGAAGTAAAAACCGCGAAATTTCGAACCACTGAAATACTCTAACCACACGCGATTTGGATTCGTCACCATTGGAAATTTCGGGAATTCGGGAGTCGTTCCCCAAAAAGCAGTGGTTGGTATTCGATGGATTTTATAACCGTAGCCACTGTAAAAGCCGAGATTCCAAAGTTATTTCGACTCAAAAAGCGCAGAAAACATGATTGTTATAATTGTCTCGTAATATGAGGCGCCTCTCTGCAAAAGGGCCTATATCCATTTTTTTTTTAAATGATTTAATGCTTTCCTTTCATTCTTGGTAGCCCAATGCATGTGCTTGACTATCACGAGTTCGTCGAAACGAGCTTTATCCTCAAGCTGTATCTCCTCAAGCTCAAACATTGATTGTTGCTGCAAAAGTTTCTATATTTGTGAGAGCTGGTGCGGCAGAAGAGTCCATATCCGTTCGACCAATCACATTCTAATGACTAACTAAAGTTCAAAGTTCTCTGTATGTTTTCTATCGTTCCTATTGTTTTAGCATTGGTTTTCAGTCTGGTTCGAAACTCTGACGTGATCATCATAGTGTTGCACTATCTTCAAAATGGGTCATGACTTGGAGGTTTACGATTGGAAAACCATGATACAGACCCATTTCAAAAAACGACATCTTGGCACTTAAAATTCAATGAAGCTAAGCGATTCATGTTCACTAAATCTCGGCAACTCAATGTGTTCTTAAGAGGAGATACAACAAAAGCGTTAATAATAGCAAAA
This sequence comes from Adelphocoris suturalis, assembly GCA_030762985.1. Lineage (NCBI taxonomy): Eukaryota > Metazoa > Arthropoda > Insecta > Hemiptera > Miridae > Adelphocoris > Adelphocoris suturalis. Next base: position 50,660,683 of record CM061049.1, read on the forward strand.
TGGAGACTAAATAAGGTGCCAAAATCAATAACGTCCGGCTGCTTGATGAAGTACCTTTTGGTGTTACCTTGAAAGCACCCAAGGTTGCAGATGTCAAGAAACTTCTTGAAAAATACTTCGATTCAGACTGGGGCACCATAGTTGACTGCTCATTGTACATGGATTTAATTGCTGCAAATACTGAGGGCTCAGTTTCAGAGCTAGAAGAAGAAATATGTGAAGGGCATGAGAAGAAAGTCTTCTTGAAAGAGTTTGAATTAATTATATTCAATTCAAATTTTCCACTAGCTGTGCTCGAATCTTTTTATTAACAAACAAATAGCCATTATTTTTGTGTCAATAATTTATTGTTTCTGAAATACAAAATATGAAATTCGGTTCAAAACTGAAGTTCATTTTGTTATTTTGTCAAAAAAGCCCATATCCCCATGTTGCTGTTACAAAACGTCCTTTATCCTTTTGGTCATGACAAAAGGTTCCATATCCAAAAATATGTACCAGATTTCTGCCTCAAAATTCAATTTCCTATTCATTTTCTTTGTTTATTTTAGTTTTATAAGTTCAGATGAATACGTTAAAAAAAGTTTCATAAGTATATCGTTAATGCTATGTCCTGAATATTTTTTTGCGAATATCGGGAAATCAGTAAAACTGGATATAGGCCCTTTTGCAGTGAGGCGCCTCATATACCTATAATGTTCCAGTAGCATTATTTATTTTATGATATGTATTTCATGATATGAATTTTTATTTTTGTATCACAAAGACAATAGCCTACCATGCCATCTCGGCACGTTGTGTCATTTCAAATTGTGATGAGCCGTTGGCTATTTTATAACACTATTTTACAACTGTATTTATATGCAACTACCTATATCCCTACCCGTGAATTGCGTATTCGATGCTATCATCAATAATTCGTTCAAGGACTGACAAAACAGTTGTTTTTGAAAGTCAGTACCTCTTAAGAAAATCGATTTCATTTAGATTGAAATCCGCCGTTCTCTATCAAATCCAACGAGGACGGTGAAATGTAAAGTCTTCATTTTCGTGTATGTAAGAAATCGTAGGAAATAACTAGGAGAACGTAGCAAAATAGATGAGATGAGGATTTTGATCATGTAAACAAGATGGCGAAAAGAACTATCTACCTAGTAAATCGTTGATTTTAACGCTAACCACCCAAATTCAGCTGGTTAGCTTTGATCGTTGATTTAACGCATTTGATCATTGATTTATCTGAACGGAGTTGGTGAAACCGAATATCGTCGTTTAGCAGGTGAGATCTTCGGTTTAATGAGTAAACGTTGATTGAACTTTGGTGAAACCGGCCCTAAGTCTATGCCGATTGAAATGAACAAATAATGCTTGTGGGACAACTTCTTTAACTTTACTTTGCATCCATTGAGATGCCCAGACATTACACTCGCACCGTCGTATACTGGGCAACAAGTTTATCTTTAAACCTGATTGTTGAGGTGTACGAACATACTATGAGCATCTCGGCCAGTGCTAACATCTGCGAAGCCGAGAAAATGTTCGACAACCTCACCATCAGGATTTACAAATCTTGCTATAATCGTACATTGGCAATTTTGGGTGATATCAGTAGTATCATCTACTTGAATAGAAAAGAATGGAGCTCCGTCAATCTTATTTTTAATTGTTTAAATTGTTGATTATAACCCCGTTTAAAATCAATCCATTAATCTTTATTCCATTTTTTGCGAGTCTGGATTACTGGTCAGGCGGTGCCTACCTTGCCTGCCCTGACCAGCCGCCACTGCCTGAAGAAAACTTTGGTTTGACGCTGCTGAGGTACTATTAACTATGGCTGGTAGAAGTTGTTGATAGAGAAGAAGTTGAGTTGCACTTGTGCACTGAAAGAAAATGCTTTCAACTTGACTCATTTTAGTACGAAAAAGAACGGAATTGAATAGAAAGTATAATAGAACTCGGTTGCTTGCAGATGTTAGGTATGTTGTAAACAGAATGGTCGCTAATTTTGATATGGAATTTCCAGGGATTGTGCGAATTTGCTTCTAGCTGGTTTCTTATAACTTCTTATAGCCGTCAGACCAATAGTACCTTGTCTGTGAGCATGCGCGTAGGTAAATTTTTTATGACGTCGATTTCAATTATCTATTAGTTTCATTTCGTTCAAACTCCGGAAGTAGTTGAGTATAATCCAAAAAGCTGCCCTATGAATTATATCGGGATTAGTTAAATAATAACTATCGAGCATGCACTAAACTAGAATTGATTCACACAGGTAAAACTCAGGGACTAATGAACCGACTTTTCTGAAGTTCTCAAAGATTGAGCGGGTGAGCTCCAAAACCATGTCCTATAGATTTCAGTGTCGTTGGATCAATAGTACGAGTACTCTGTGCGCATGTGAGAACGTGAATTTCTTAGAACGTCGATTTTTCATCATCTATCCGATTTCTTCAAACTCGTGGGGTAATTGAGTGTATGTTCCACTGAAATATCCTTTGAATTACATCGTGATTGGTAGAATAAAAATATCTAATGCGCATGCGGAAAACTAATTTTGTTGGAAACTTCGAAACTAATGGACCAATTCCGAATTCCCTTCGATTTGCCAGTGAAGTCCATGATGGCACTCCGGTTAGTGACGGAGGCCAACATGGCTCCCCTTAGAATAGTGCCACTTGCATTGTTTACTTATTTTACTGATTGCTTACTGACTGAGACACCATGTTTGATGTCATTAATGAACCTTATGTTTAAAGTGGGGCTCAAACCGGCTTGCTTTGAAAAATAATAATAAAATAAAATAATGGACTTATTTTTATCAAGAATCGCGTGGGTTAACCTCCAAAATTCGCTAACCGCTAACCTCTAAAACCGCTAAAATAGAGCAGGAATGATTCTTGGTACAGTCAACTCACCTGCTCCTGCCGCATGGTGACGGTGGCGCACCTTACGGCAGAGCGTTTCTCACCAATGTCATCAAGGTCACTTGTTGGGTTGCCTCAACGGACTCATGGATCTTACACTTCGTGTATCCAGCCAAGTGCATTGGTGATGTCATCAAAACTTTGGAATTTAATTAAAAATCAACGACACGTGTCTAAAAAGGTTTCATCTCAACTCAACCTCATCTGTCAAATTTCTTTTTTCATTCAACCTTTTCTTAAAAAAAAAAAAAAGAAAAAAAAAAGTGGTTAACGCTCATTTTTACAAAGAAAATACACTTCCGGATTTTGGACTGGCATTGCCCCCGCGCGGTCTACGAATGGATAACTGGATCTCAAAAACAAAAACTTCTCATCGTACTACCCACAGAAACTAGAAACACGGTACCTGCCACGAGCCCCACCAGCTGGGGTAAACCCAGAGACCGCCGCATCATCGGGCGACCACCTTTCACTCTTCCTTGCCTGAACTCTCCTTGTCTACTGTGAACAAGTTCTTCTTGGTTCAACATTATCATAAAAATGGTGTGCTGTGCAATTGCTGGGTGTACTACTCATGATAGGTATCAAAGTAAAACAAATACTCACTTCCATTGTTTTCCCAGTAACGCAGAAATCCGGGCTAAATGGATAAAAGCTTGTAAGAGAATAGACCGATTCTCTGTTGAAACATCTCTGGTATGCTCAATTCATTTTGACGAAAGCGATAACATCCGTGATTTACAAAGTCTGTGAAGAACAGCCTTGCCGAGGAACAATGCAATGACGACATAACTTTGATCGACGAAATTCTGAAGCAACTTGACGAGGACGAAGAAAACATAATTCCGATCGATTAAATTTTGAAGCAAGTTGACGCCGAAGAGGCTATTGAAAGCACTAAAGAGGGAACCGAGCTTTCAGAAATGATTGCAGGATATGTCACATACCGAATGAAAAAGAAACATCCAGAAAAAGCCGCACACTACGGAGCATCAACGAGCGAGAAATCAACACCTAGTTTTATACGTTGACAGAGATAATGAAATATAAATACCCAGATTTTGATAATTTTATGGTTCCATGTTTCGTCAGAACAAGAACCTTTATTAGAATAAAGAGCATTAACTAGAGAAGGGAAGAAGATTAAAAAAAAAAAAAAAAAAAAATCATTCAAACGACCGGCAAGTGAAAACAAAGCGTGATAGCCAAATGAGAAAAATAGTGAATTGAAATGTAAATATTTGTATACTAATGGAAATATTTGTATAGTACCAATCTGGTTTTAGCATAGTATTCATACTTTAATGATTCCTGCTTGATTATACATTGCGACTATAATTCTTTTAATGTACATAATTAATTATGCTGCTTTATATCGAAAAGTTTTCGTGAACACGAGAAAAATAATTAAATTTCAACACCTAGTCGCTGTTTTACATTTAAAAAAAATATTTTCATAATACATCTGCAGCTGTTGTAGGTACCCAGAATCCCTAAGTATATATTGGCAAGATTTAGGAAATTCTTGAAACGAAAATTGGTTAGAATCGGTAACGAAAAGCTACATATTGCTCGCAAACCAAGGCTTGGAATGGGAGACAGAGTGGCTGGTGGCCGTTGCGTGACGTCACAGACCGAGCCCCGGTTTTCCGTGGCAGTTACCGTGTGTCTAGTATCTGTGGTACTACCAACCCAATTCCTTTTAATACATGTTGATGTTGTAATTTTATGTTTTCAGTGGCTAGTATCAATTGTCATGGTGATGGCAGTGGTTGGCGTGATGGGATTCATGAACGTATTCGTTAAGAACAAGAACCTCATGGAAGTTTACACTTGGGGCATGTTGCTTGGAGGAGCCGTTATGGTAATATTCGGCATCGATTGCTTCGTCATGGCAGATTACGTCAGTCAGCATATAACCTGGCAAATGAAATTGATGATTTTTAGTAATATAACGTTCTGGAGACCTATGATCCGAGCCCAGAACACTTACCGGTGTTGTGGAATTAGCGATAAAGAAGCACTCAACGAAATGATTAAGCTTGGTCTCCCTGATTGCTGTGATACTGGTGTGGAAAAAACTGATTGGCTTGACCAGAGACCTCAATGCTACTATAAAGACCACTATAAAATGTTTTGTGACTGGATCGACGTAACCAAAATAGGTGTTCAGGTGAGTTAACATGCATTTCTTCGACAATATGTACTAGAAATGTTACATGTAACAGTTAACTTATTTCCGAGCATTTTCCGTGATTTTACGACAATTTCGATGAAGTCTGAAACCTCCTCCACCCATCTTTCCTGCACGTTTCTTTCACTTGAATTTGAGGAATATTTAAGTTCTGAAATGTAAATTAGAGACATTTTAATAAGTTAGGTGAATCGGAAATGATCAAGCTTTACTTAATTTACTTACTACGTGATTTACACACCCATTATGTTTTAAACAATACATACTAAATTCATCCCTCCATTTTCATGTTAAACTAGTTATGCACATATCCAATCAATTAACAGCTAATGATCATTAAGCTGTTAGTACTGAATAAATGCATTCAGTTGATACTAGAAGTGTAAAACTTAGGTACTCGCCTAGCCTACTTTTCCAACGGTAGGCTTGGCCTATTGTATACCCTCATGTATGAATAAAATGTAGAGAACGATTGCCTGTGCATTAATTGGAACCCTCATTGTGATTTCGCATTTATTTTGCGCACCATTCTAATTATAGACAACTCCCAACCGCATATCAATAAATTCATCTATTAACTACCCACCACCCGTAACTTGATACGCATGTAGTTATTCAGTACAACGCACGGAATATCGAGGTAGTAAAAATAATAATAATACTAATAATAAAATAAATAAAAAATAAACAAAAAGTTCCAGTCACGCAGTCTTGATCGTATAAGTGAATTTTCTTAAATTACCTCTTATCGTGTTATATGTTAAATTATACTGAAATTTGAGCAATTTGAGTACAATGCAATAGTTAAAAACCAATTTTATGGCCAAAAAAAATCATACTAAATGGCATTCAGCGATTCAAAGAATTTTTCAATTTTTAGATTTCTTTTGCAGTGTTTACATATTTGTCTGCAATATTGATGAAACAAGTACGTTTTTCACCATAATTTTGTTCAAAAATTTGTTTATGTCCTAGTTGATTACTTTGTTTTGACTAAAATTCTGCTAAAAATTATAAATTCAAAGATTTTTCGCTGTTCTTAGTTATTTTCAGAGATTTCTTTAAGCAAATTTTTTTTAAAATGCCACCAATTTAATGTGGTCAAAAAGTGCTGGCCAACGAACTTAGCCTTTTATTTGGAAAGCCTGATTTTTTTGGCGTAAGAACGCTGAAGTTATCTTCTGCAAGTTGAGAATATAAATAAATAAAAAAGTGGAGAGGAAGCCCAGGTTTACCCGACGCTGGCTCTTGGGATGATGGAAGTTGCACAAGGATTAGGAGGAAGAGTGGGATGAAAGGAAGTGCCCCTATAAAATGTCCACCAGTTCAAGTAAGATCCCCTCAGGACGCGGGTGGTGATACCACGGAGCACTCCCGCCGAGATGCCCAACTCGAGTAACTCCGTGGCACTTTTCCCGCACCACACCCCACGCCACGACACGGTCGCGGCCATGACCTTGATGCTATTGGTTGACACTCCTTTTTGCTCAGATATCGCTTGCCGCAGGTTATTTCTATCATATTTACTTAGCCCGCCAGGTCTGCTCCGTGTCCAGGCTGCCACTGGACAATCTGGACATCTAGGCTTATGGTAGACCCATCGGGCTTGATGGCAACGATATCTGGCTTCTTGCCTCGGTCACTCGGCATTTGATATATTCTCTCACTTTCGACATACCCGCACCATGACACGGTCACACACGCACATGGACATGGACACACACGCACAGACGCGGATTTCAATGAAGACGTTTTCCAAAAACTTTTATTTAAAATTTTTTCGAAACTTTACCATTGCTTTATTTTCTAAGAAAATTCTCTGAAAGCATTAGGAGAAATGAACTTGTGATTGCTAGTAAACTAATAGAGGCATTTTAGGTTTGGGTCCAAATAATAGGGATTGAAATAGTTCATTTTCATTGAGTATTAGATTCGGATTTGAGACGAATAGAGATTTTTGACATTCTTAACCAGAGAAAACCCACTGTTTCTGGTGATACTCTTACTATTACATGACTCAATAGGGCTACCACGAGTAACCGGTGTTCGAAATTATTGAATTCAGGATGAACGTATTTAGATTTTTGGGATTTCTATGTGTAGGTGATTTATCAGTATGAGTAATTACGTATCTTAACAAATGCTTCAGGATCTGGTTTAAAACCTCCGTTCTTCTAACAGATCTCATCATTCGGGACTTACCTCATTCTCTTTGCGAGTTACTGCTCGGCCATAATCGTTTTTACGGTCATATTGGATTTGCTGGAAATCAAGAAAATGCCGTCATCCAACGAGAAGAAGCCAGGGCTAGCGATCGCCCCTCGGGACGAGTGAACTTTTAGGAGAGAAATGGAATGAAAACTGATACTATTTGAAGCTGCAAATTAAAGCAGCAAAACGGTTCAATCCTACACGGATATTCTGAAAAGAGGTGGGTGGCAGACAATTTTTGACTTATTTCAAATAAAACTACTATTATCGTTCAAAAAAACGTAACGCAGTTTTTATAGGAACGTAAATTTTTGAAGCAAAGAAGATTCCACTCAGGGCCATAGTTCTCTTTTTCAGCCGAATTTGATGGCAATCGCCAAATAAACTTCCATTTGTAAAACAGCAAAGAAATAAAAACGCTGCAAATTATTAGACAACGGTTTATTATTTTTGTTAGATAGCCCGTCTACGCAGATCATTGGTCTATAATTTTTATTAAGCCCCAAATATATCTAGTAAATGATCAAAACTTGGCGCATCGTGCCTCTCAAAAGGGTTCACACCTTTACAGCTCAAAGCCCCACCATTTTACGGTTTATAGTAAGTACTAAATGTCGAAAAATTGTCTAAAAATGTCAAAACAAAAACAGAAAAGGAAAGAAATTGAAAAGGCAAGAAATTAGCCTCAGAGGCCCCATCAGCAATTCAGTGATCCTCCGAACCTCCAAATTGTCTTTGAGGTGTCTCGAACGAGCTCCATTATATTTCAACAACGTGAGTCGATTAGGAAATAAATTCGCCGAGGTTCCGAAGCTGATCAGAATAACACGAGAACTGAGAATATTACAGCAATATATAATAACCAGGTGACTCAGAAAGAGTAACGCTTAAACCACCGAGAAGTTTCAACGACCCTCTACGCGCGAAATGACAAGAACCAGAACTTTTTGACCAAACTCTACATACACATAGGTGTCAAAAAGCATTAAATTCAAGGAATTTCAGTAAGAGTGTCCATGAAGGAAATTTTGGATTCATTGCAATAGCTTAATTTTCTTATAAAATGCTGCAAATTATTACACAAAGGTTTATTATTTATGTATTAGACAGCCCTTCTACGTTGATCTCTGGTCCATAATTATTAAACGCCGCTTATAGTATATTTAGTATCGGAACTCGGAGCTTCGGACCTCACAAATGGGTTCAATCCATTACAGCAGCGGAATCTCACAATTTTACGCTTTTTAATATAGTTGATAAACAAAACAATTTATTACCAAGTCATCTTTCCAACACATAAAAGTGTTACCTATACTGTATATTGATATCATATAATTGGTCAAATTTCAAAAAATGTGCTGACAAAATCACTGAAAATGGCTAAGAATTGTTAAATTGATATTTTTTAGCATAAGATTGGTCAAATAAAGTTTATCAACTATGAAATAGAACATTCAAAAATTTATGTACGAAATAATGCTAAAAACTTGAACTTCATTGAATTTTGTTTTAAAAAATCTATAAAATTGCAAAAAATAGCCTCAAATCCAAAATCTCTGTTTGAATAGAAGAGTATCATTTAGAATACTTTTTTTCCATAAAATTAATAGCTAACATTTTCTTTCCACTCATAAATCTCCAATTTCTATACAACTTGAAATATTAAAAAAAAGACACTTTTTCACCTATTTTTGGCTCATAGCACCCATGAGAGTGAAGCGATCGAGCTGGCGAGAAGTTAGGACCAACTAGACCCCAAGTGGAGTCTATGTGTGAAAGAACAGATTTTTTAAGTCACTTCTAAGGCCTTTTATGGCCCGGACGGCGGACGGCGAACGGCGAACGGCTTTATGCCTTCAAATGAAAGGTCTTCAATTGTCATGTTTCAGTACCGCGAACAAAAAATATCGCATTGTTACTAGGTAACAAGAAAACTTGAATGGCCAATACTATGTCAGTCGCCAGATGTGAAAAATATTACTGCAACAAGGTACTAGGTATATAGAGATATAGGATTTTGTTTCTCCAGTAATATTGGTCGTCGGGGTGATAAATATATCGCACCCATCCTAGAATAAGGGTACAACTCAAAAATTGTCATTTTCGGCAAATCGCATTCAAAGTTTTCTTCCACACCATTGGCTACCCGTTCTTTGGAACACGATGAACATTATTTATCTTTGCGAAACTTGTTTCCTACATTATTACTCTAACGCCCCATGGTGAATAAATAGTTTTTTTGACAGTGGGAAGGGAGTGGGGGGAACGGTTTTGTTGATTTTTTAAGAATTTTTGAGTTGTTCCACCTCAAACACTGAAATCTCACCAGTCAGGATCCAAAATGTTCAGAAAAAAAAGACACAAGTTAAAATTGTCCTCACAAAAAGGAAACAAGTCAAAACGAAACACAGACTATTTGAACTCATTTGAGTTGTGTCTTTCTTCCTAGGACGTGAATTGGTTACTCCCTCCATAGAAGAAAGACACACACACTCTCTAGCGGAATTAGAGTGCCCTACACATATCTCCACCTTCTACAGACAAACTAGACCGTTTCTACTTCTCAGTTTCTACTTCCAATCTCAAAAAGCGCGATTTTTGAGTTGTACCCTTATTCTAGGACGGGTGCGATATGTTCAATGTGAGTTCATCAAGATACCAACTCACGAGACGTTCCAAACCCGACGCGAGCACCTCCCACTCCTACATGTTCCTCCCTACAAAGCAACCGCTCAGCGTTGCCAACCTTCGTAAATATCCGTAACTGCAGGGAGTTGTTGTCAAATGTACAAACAAATTGTGAATCGAACTTGAACGCCAGTATTTTAAAGCTATTTTTCATATCTTTCAGATTGACGTAAGACATTAGGATCATGGTATTAAAAGTTTCAGTCAAGCAGCATGAACTTCCGAGTTAATTCTAATTCATATTAATTTATGAAGGTACTTATACCTTAACTCAAGACTTTTCAGAATGCACCTTATAAGTTCAAATTTAAATACTTTCATGAAGCTAATCTGCCTGGTAATGTTCAAATTTTCAGGGTGACAAACTCGTTATAATAACTATTTTAATCTTAAATTCTCTTGCATTACTACTTGCGTGATCCTATCATCCGTTTATTGGCCAGACTAAACAGTATTTTGAGCTTCAAATTAGTAGTAGATGGTTTTCAATTGTGCTGAATCCGAATCTGGGGTCAAAAGTGTGAAATTCCAACACACGAAAGTTCCCCATTAAATTATAAAAGAAAATTTGTTTAACGAATTTTTCGCCATTTCTCGAGTTTATAAAATTTTAAATTAGAGCAACTTTTTACGTTAAAATTTTTAACTATAAAATTTATTGCTATCTTCAACCTTTTGATTCATTGTATCTGAACACATATTCCAAATGGAGTAGGGAAAATATAATTGGTGCAAAATGACAAATTTATAGAACAATAAAGCTTTTATTTTATTATGTAGGAGGAACAATAAATTACCACCACTCATTTTCCATGTGACTGACTTAGAAGAGAGAGAGACTTAGAAAAGAGCAGAGTAAAATCACAGTAAACGAGTAATATAACTCAAGAAATTTTCTTGAACATAAAAACGCTGCAAATTATTTCACAAAGGTTTATTATTTTTTCAATTGAGTATGATCGTAGTTTTAGTTGGCTAGCGTACGTCATAAGGCCCGACCAGACTCCTCGGCGTGTCCTACTTCGAGTTGCCACAACCTATACTTCTATAGTTATTATACGCATGTTTATATTTCTATCTATTCAAATAGTTATTGCCTTAATAATATCATTATCTAAGTACGTACGAAAAGTCGAGAGGATATGTTATTAAATATGCGTAGGAAAAGCTTTGGTATTAACACACAAATATGACCTTGAAAAAAACATATTCATGCCTCGAACGAACGCCGGCGCCGTACCCACCACAAGCCGCGGCGCCGCCGCCTTCTCTCACTCCACCCCCCGCTCACACCCCCCCCCCCCACCCTCTCCACCCATCGTGACCCCCTGCCAGGCGTGCTCGCGTCGAAAAAGACACGTTTTTGCCCGTTTTTGGCCCATAGCATCTATGCGAGTAAAGCAATCGGGATGGTTAAACGTTAGGACCAACTAGACCCCAAATGGAGTCTATGTGCGAAAGAACGGGTTTTTCAAGTCAATTCTTAGGCCTTTTATGGCCCGGACGGCGGACGGCGGACGGACATTTCAAATTTGGATTCTACGTACCTTGAAACGTAAAGTGACAAAGTTTGAGGGGGGGTTATAAAAATTTTTTGCTACACGATCACATAGGCTTATTATTGGAAATAATAAACCAAAATTATTGGAAATAATAAACCAAAAATGCACTGTTTGTCGAGTTAACTTTGTCCGAACCATGCCAAGATTCTATGTGCCGGCGAAGATTGAATTTCCTCTTCGTTTGGTAAGTGCAATGGCAACAAAATAGCATGTTGAAACGGAGGAACATAAAATAAAAGTAATTTAAACTACATATATAACATATAATTAAAAGTACATATAAACTAATCTGTAATCAAAATAGAACCTAAACAATAAGATAAGTGATAAGACGGGTCAGCTGTTAGGTTGTCACCCAGCGGGGAACAAACGAAGGGGAAAAGGCAGTAGGGTGGGAGGTGCTTGCGTCGGGTTTGGAACGTCTCGTTACCAACTCGACATAGTAGAGAGTGTTTGGTGATCACTAACGTATCCTTAACGTCACCCTAACGTACCCAAGAGTACGTGACCTTGAGGGGACGTTAAGGCCGTATCACACTTGCATTTTTTTCGCATTTTTTCTGCGTTTTAAACGCTGAAACGTGAAGAAGGCAAACTGCGTTTTTTCAAGTTCAGTAGTGAATGTTGAAGAGGAATAACTGCAAAAACAGCGCATTCTGGCGGAATACGTTTTTAGTACATCTGTCAGGTTAGGGCTCCTAGGGGTTTTTCATTGAATTGTAACCTCCCCAAGGGTTATGTTTAGCATTTTTCTTGCGTCAAGGTAAAAATTAGAACATGTTCTAATTTTCCCAAGTGAGTTTAAAAACGCTCCGCCAGGATGCGCAATGGTCGAAAAAGCTGACCTTGGAAAAACGCAGTTCTTCTTCTTCACGTTTTTGCGTTAAAAACGCAGAAAAAATGCGGAAAAAATGCTAGTGTGATACGGCCTTTAGCAACGTCGTACGTTAGAATGGCTCATTTAACGTCACCCGTTTGGGGACCTAAAGGCACACGACACCAGCCTAACCTTCCTGTAAATGTAACCCTACTGCTCACCTCAATATTACTCGAATACTGCTGAAGTAAATATAATAGTTTTTCTTTTCAAATGCCTCATTACCAACTAATTATGTTGATGTAGAGGGTAGGTTTTTGAACACCCCTCAAACTTGGTTACTTATTTTACGTTTCAAGTCGCGTAGAAACCGAATGTGCCATCTGAAGTCCGCCTCCGCTGTCCAGCTTTACTAGCCTTCAACTCGATCGAAAAGTTCCGTTCTTTTGCGCTCAGGCTCTATTTGGTCGATTAGAGCCTTGTTTCTATTATTATTTCACATATTTTAAATGAGAAAACTGAGTTTTAAGACACTACTTCTTCGCAGTATTGTTCTTAGTTTACCTGAACTCTCAGCTATTTTCTCGTGAACATTGCGTGAAGTGCTGCCTTTACTGATGATTTTGTCAGGTAAAATCCTGTTTCATTGTCATAGAGATAAATACTTTTTCATACTTGTTGATAATTTGCCCAACGGAAAATCAAAAAACATGAAGTTCGTAACGACTAATGACCTATAAGTGCAACTAAACCGCGGTGTTCCACACTTGAGGCTTATTATCCATCCCCTGTTTACGAATTGAAAACTAAAAATGATAAATTTGCCCCATATTTGTATTGAAACTAACATGAAATTCGAATTCAGGATTGAAAATCGGCGTTTCATATCGAAATGAAGAAATTGATTAGTCAACCAGTAGACAACAAGACAGCTGGGGGGAAAATATCACGTTACCCAACCACCGTTAACGTGACATCAAAATTAAGGCAACCGTTCTCCCGGTTCCATTTGGGTTAGCATCTTCGTTTGCTCCCTCAAGACTACGGTAACGGGTGACGTTAAGTTGAAGTCGCCAAAAACTCTCTATATTTCGTAGCACCCATAATTGGGTGCGACAGTGGCCTATTTTTTAGTGAAAAGTAATATTATGTCACTCCAGTAAACCATTGGCGGATATTATAGCTGTGTTAACAAAATACGATGCAGCCAATTACTGTACCTTTTCATTTTTCACGTCCGACCGACATTTTTCACTTATCCTGCGTGTTCGCTTTTCAGTTTATCTACCTTTTACTGTTAATAGCTAGCTGCACATTCTCACATTAATTTTGAAAAATTTGAGATTTTTTTTTTTGACATGGTTATGTCTTTGCTCTGGGGGGTCAACCAAAAATTTCCGTGATGCAAAATTTGTGTCACAATTTCCGCAACAGCCGTTGCTAGGGGAATGGAACTTCCGCAGTTTTCATCGCACATAAACCGTTCGCCACTCGTTGGAAAGCGCTTGATTTATGTGATAAATGTTTTCATCTCAAGCTACCAATTTCCCCCTCCTCAAGTACCTGGCTACATTCCTAAACTAAGTTGATTGAACTATAAACATTTTTAATTAGCCGGTTACAATATTCTTAACTTAAAGCAATAGCATCATTTACTCCACTCCATAGGAAACATTTTCATCCTCTTGACTACAGTCGAGGACAAGGACAACTCGAGGACAACCGTTATGAAATCCCCTATCAAATACATATCCATGTAAACATGGTATCTGCTTGTAAAGCGGATAGTGGAACTCGTTTATGAGTTTCTGATTTCGTTACAGATCCCAAGCCTATGTTTTCTTTTAGTTTGAGATTGAGATTCCAAAAACGATTCAGACAAGGAAGAATCACCACGAATATCAAGCCTGAAGTTGGAGACCTTGTCATTGTGGGTGATAGAACTCCACGTAATACATGGAAGATAGGAAAAATAGTTGAAGTCAGAAATAGTAGAGACGGTCAGATAAGGGCAGCTAAAGTACAATGTATAGGTCAAAATTAAATATTAACTAGATCAATAACTCATATTTTTACTTTTCCAACTGTTTTTTTCAATCAGTCATTCAATTATTGAGAGAACCTATGTGTTTAAACACATAGATTCTTGCAATATAATAAATAAGTCTTACTTTATCTAAATATTTATTTTCTCAAGTTTGCTACATTTTTTTTTTTTTTTTTTTTTTTTTTTTTATAAAGTCAATATTATGTTTAGTTCCTGCTATAGTTGTCGACTAGATATGACACAAAACAATAGTCTTTCAAATATTTCAGTTGTATACCAAGTCAGATATCCCTCAATCTGCAGAGAGCATCAAAATACTATGTCAAGTTTTCCCGGGAAAAAGAGGGTCAGAAAATCATTAGAAAAATGTCTTAGGAACAAGGATTAATAGTAATTTATTTGCAGTAGTTACTTTGTCTGTAGAACTTTGGACAGCCACACACGGTAAGGCACACCACACACACACACACACACACACACAACACACACAACACATTTTTGATTGAAACTTCAAACGCGATTTTCTCAAAACGGCGTTTTTTGACATAGTACGGTGTTGCACCAAGGTACAGATTTAAGCTACTTATTTTCAACTTAACAGACATTTTTTGATCCAGGTAAGGTATCCTGCCATCAAACAATCATGGTAATGGATTTTTAAGCCTTGCCCCTCAAAGAAAAGATTGATGTTTCCCGCTATTGGCATGATCATAATTATGTACAATAACCCTCATAGCATGAAAAATAGTATATTTTGACGGCGGAAGACAGAATGAGGAAGCCCGTTCAGACTGGGATGAAAAGATGCTCCTTTTGTGTGATGCGATATTGGGAGGGAAAGGCGACCGTTTACATTCGGTAGGAGCCAACATCGTACATCACCTAGCAAGGGCAGAACGGTTTTATTAAAATATCCGTTGGGAAGGTTGATATATGCACATTCCGCGTTTTCAGGGCCAGGGAACACGGAGGAAGTCTTCAAACTAGCTTGGAATTTCTTGGGCACATCCTAATATTAAGGTGGTCGCGCCTGATATATAGAGCCCCTCTTGCTTCGGCTTTTCGCCTTCGAAATCGATAGACTTTGAGTTGACTTCTTTTTACTTTCCTTACTTAACCCGAAGGGTGAAGGGAAAGTCTTGCAATCACCCTGAAAAGTCATTTCTGAAACTCATGCTAGGATGCGTATTCCCCCTCTTTTTTTGACGGTGGGGCAAGAGCGTTTTCAAATAGGGGGCAAGTGCTTTTCATTAAAAACCACATGCAATTACAAGGAAAAATAAGAAAATCAAGGTCTTGAAGCCTGGTTTCCACCCAGAACCTCTTCCTCAACCCCCACGCACGTTAACATTCATGTAGCCAATAAATAGGGGGAAAAACAGATTAATTAAAACAATAATAATAAAATGAAACAAAAGAGTGTAGGCAGGTCATTAACCCGCCTAAAAGGCGGCTCGGCCGGGGCTTCCCGACCGAGCCCGGACCCGACCCACCATGGCGGCCTCCCGGGGGGCGCCCACCTATTTCTAGGTAACCACCCCTTGCTACGATTCATGAATTGCACAACCGAAAAAACACCAGGCGAGAACCAGGTGATTGACATCTCACCAAGATGTTTTAATAATAAGACGTTTAAAAGTGTTTTACGGGCTTGATCCGTTTGAATTTTGAGGAAAAATACTTTATCAGTAAAGGTGGCAAAAGGTTTCAGGCGGGCTTTTGTGAAATCTGGGGAAGGTTACCCAACAGAACCTCGTGTTGTAGTTTCTTTGGTGCTCTTGTGATTTTGCTAAGGAGGTAAGCATTTTATTTTGCTTCACCATGCCCTCCACATTTTCAAGTTTTTTTGTAGATTGCATTTATGCTATCATTTTTTGGAAATAATCAAAGATAACATGTGAAAATGCAAATGCCAATTACTAGTTCCCAAACTGATGCTCCCCTCAGTGATTGACAGTGCTGTCAATATGGATCTCTATTCGTTCTTGTCATTCGTTCTTTATTTTTTATATTTATATAAATACATTGCAACTTACAAGCTGCTACGAGTAGTTTACCATTAGAATCGTATTGCGCCTATGGTATCAAGCAAAATTGTAACTATTTTGAGATGAAACTTTCGGTGATATTTTCAACTTTGTCTTTACGAATACTCATATTAATTTTAAATTCAGATTAATAAAACAAAGTTCAAATGCTCAATTCATTTGACAAAATGTTGAAATGAAATGTTTTGTTGATACAAGGAATCATTTATTGCAGAAGAACTGCTGTGTAAATCATAGGGTGTCAATCACAGGTACAACAAAAAATGTGGCTGTCAAATACTGGGTCAAAAAATTGATTTCGAAAAAACGAATTTATGATGTTTTGTAGCTTGAACTAGTGATTTTTTCAATACCGATCAGTTTGAGAACATCCTGATGCAGCAATAGATGCAAGCTTCAAGTTTGAACTAACGAAACTCAATTGCTTGTTAAAGTCAAAATGCCTCAAGTCAAACAGTGGCCCCACCACCCTATCTTATTCTGCAAAACTCTTGAGTCTTCAAATTCTCTCTCACGCAAACCTCATTCCCCAACCGACAGCGAATCAGAGGACAGCCAACAAGTGGATGAGTTTATTGACCATTTTATCAACTCAGAAATTCATGTTGAGTTGCTAAAAATTATCTATTTTGCGGCGTTTTATTTTTCATTAACAATTCATTTTAAATTATACCTAAAATCTACCTACATTGGTTAATTTTATTTTTATTATTTTTCGGGAATGCTACTAGGTCTTTCCAAATTCTTAATGAATCACTAACTTCAATTCATCATACCCACACGTTTTTCGAAGTAGAAATGACTGGGGAATGTAATTATTATTTAACCTATTATTATTTAATTATTATTTGTAATTATTAATTTTTATAGTAGTCATTATTTAACTTGTAGTTTGAGGGAAATAGTAGCATCACAAAGTCAGATTTATAAGTAACAGGTAAGCACTTGCCCCCCCCCCCCCCCCCGACCCTATTAGGGCTGTGATCAAATAGGTAAGTAATAATAAATAAAAACCGATGAAATTTTAAATTTTATTTTCAAACACATTAAAATCATCAGAAACGCTTGCATACGAGTATACAACACATTGGGACATTTTATGTCTTTAGTTACAGACTCGTATGTGTTGCAGACTCGTATGCAAGCTCTGAGAGCCACTCAGCTGATCTGGACCCTGGGCATTGTCAAGTAAATGTCCTAAAGAGGCTACATAAGAAGTTACAGCTTCCTAGAGAGTAAAGCATAGAAATTGGCTTTAAGAGCCACTCATCTGATCCGGACCTGGGCATCATCAAGTAAATGTCCTAAAGAAGCTACATACGAAATTAAGCTTCCTACAGTGCAAATTATAGAAATTACCTATTAAAATTATTTAACCACCACTTTACAAATCAAACGTTCTCACAATATTCGGATCACCTGCTATGAATCAAATCATCGAAACACCAGCTCAATGAAATCATCAGAAATTAACAAGCGGTTGCAATCATGTTCACAACATCAATTATTGAGAATGATCACCTGTGTGTAAACAATTATTCATATAACCATGCTCATAACTCAGCTTGTTGGCCACGCACTTCGCATTAGTTAACATAATATGGTTGGATAAATCGAGAGCTTTCGAACGAATGGTCAACGAATTTTGTGGGATGAAAAACGACGAAGTACCATTTCCCTAGCAACGACTCGGTTGTAAGCGGAAATTATCAGAAAACCAACCGTAACGCTTTTTTAACGCTTTTTTAAAATACTTCCTTCGTTTATGTGCCAAAGTAAAGACATAAAATGTCAAAAAATAGATACCTATGTAAATAATGTAATGTTTATACCAAGTACTTAGACCTATTAGAAAATAAAATCTCTTCATATTCTTGAATGAATCAATCCTTTCTTACACTCCAAATATACTGTCTCTTGTAATTACCAATTGTTTCCCATAATCCTTCATGGAAATTTGCAATTTTTTTTTCCGATGAGTGTTGGTGGAAACATCTCAAGGTCGTCTCATATTTTTCTCAAATCGCTATTTCGAACAGGGAAGACAGGAATTGAATGTAAGTGCGGGTGGGTCGCCTGCGTCAACGTGTTCCTTATGGGAACTCTGGCAACCCCAACAACTACCTGCGACATTTCTTCTTAATTCAAGAACTCTTGCAATAACACCGAACGCCATAATACTCCATCAACTCCATAATAGATGGTCTGATGCAGTATATGTATTTGCTGATGACTCAGTAGTTGACAATCGAGCTGGTTGTGCTTTTTATGACTTGTCAACAGGAGTTTCGCTTGTGGGATAAATCTTCCAGTTACACGGCGGAATGCAATGCCATTATCATGCCCTCGAGTATGACCAAAATAGTAATTTAAATAGCTTCGCAAAAATAGACATAGTTTCTGATTTCATGAGCGTACTACAGAAGCTCAAATATATCAGCCCACTCTCGAACTAGTCCTCAGTTGAAGCACATCATACGTTGAAGTATATCAAATAAATTGACGTATTCAGTATGGGTCAAGGCTCATGTGGGCATACGCCCTAATGAGTATGTCGATAGTATTGCCAGGTGGGACGCACAATTGGATCATTGTCGCTCCACACCCTTCCGATTCCCACGTACTGATTTAAAAAGACAATTTAAACTGAATATGATCACTGAGTGGCAAAAACTATTTGACACATATCCATCTGGTCGGGGTTATCGATCGAACTTTCCTTTGATCAGGGGATTGCCGTTGTTTAATTTGGTAAAAGAAAAATCCAGATGTTTTTGTAAAACAATCACGAGAATGCGTAATGGTCATGCCATAACTAACAAATATCTCGTTAGAATTGGAAAGTGGCAAACTGCCACTTGTAACCACTGTGAAGGAGTCGAAACAAGTATCGAAGGAGTCGAAAAGAGTATCATTACCTGATTTATTATAATGATATTAATTGGTTCATTGTATTTGAATTGTCTAATTTGATTTTACAATCATTGTAATCACTCCAACGTGACATGGCTATATAGTTTTCTTTGCTAATGAAAAAAAAAGAAAAAAAAACCCCGTGGCGAGGATTGCCCAACTAGCATGAGTCATCGCCGCCCAGGTAAAGAAGTTGGACGGCCTTAAACCCCTTTTACACGACCCGTTCCCGACCTCTCTTTCCGGTTCCTGGTCTAAACCTCTCTGCCACCAGTCTACCCTCTTGTCGGCAGAGCATTGTATTTACACGACCCGTTCTTTGGCGCCCAATCTACTGCTCGGTTTGTTGCTTATCACGTTGTTGTCAAGTTCATAAATATTTTTGCTACTTTTAAAAATATGAGAAGTTGGTAAATTTGTTCGATTATTTAAAACAAAATTTTGCTTGGTTTCTTGCATTTTTATTCAAATATAAAGCTACAGAATTGTCCCACAACTAGGATCATTCCTGTCAAAATGACTTTTTCTGTTTTTTCCGACGATTCCCTCACTCAAAACAAACAAAATTAAATGATCAAGGACTGCAAATATTGGAGGGATTCAAAAGTTGGACAGAGCGATCCGCCTGGTGGAGTATTTCACGACGCGTTCACCGTGAGAAGTGGTGGTGGCCTGGTCTGTCCCCACCCTTCCTCCTGAAATCGGTTGGAAATCTTTCCCAACCTCCCTGCTTGGTCGCCTCCCCAAAACGTGACCAGCAGCATGGGTTTTCACCATCGGATTTCTTGGCCGACGGTGATCGGGCCCGATTTAAGGTGGCCGTCCATTAGGTCGGCAGAGCGGCGCGGCGCGGCGCGACGCTAAAATCTTGAGGTTCGTCCACTATGGGGCGGATTTCATTTTTCGACCCGCCGTTTTGCCAGTCCCGCGTCAACCGTCGTGCAGTGAGGTACCCTCTATTGAAAAATGTGGTCGGACGGAGGAATATTTTCTTCGGACGACGAAGAAATGTTCGTTTTTGCTGCAGCTCTGGAAGCTGAAGAGGAGGAGGAAATTACTGAAAGCAGGAAGAGGCAATGGATCCATCCGATCAACGCAAAAAGATTGGACTTGGGGGAATACAACCACCTTTTCCAAGATTTTTCGAGAGATGAAAAGAAATTCGTCCAACATTTCACGATGTCTCAGCAAAAGTTTTTTGAGCTTCATTCCAGACGATAACTCTCGATAGAATTGAGATAAAAACTTCGTTCTTTCGCCAAAAAATCAAGCATTTCAAAAGAAAGGATGAGTTTGTTGGACAACACTTTCTGAGCATATTAAATTGGTCAAATTTCAAAAAACGTACTCAAAAAATCTCTAAAAATGGCTAAAAACTGCTAAAAATCGTTCAATTTATATTTTTATCAGAATCGTAGTCGAAAGACGTTTATTGACGATGAACTAAAACATTCAAAAATGTATTCACAAAATTATGGTGAAAAATGTACTTGAATTTCATCAATATTTGCTGAAAAATCGATTGAAAAACTTAAAAATTGCTTAACATCCAAAATCTATTTTTATTTGTAGAATATGATTTGGAACGAGCTTATATTGCTCAAATAAAGTTTATTAACTATAAAATAGAACATCCAAAAATGTATGTACACAATTATGCTGAAAAATGTACTTAAAATTCATCAAAATTTGCTAAAAAAAGTCGATAAAAACTTCAAAAAAGATAAAAATCCAGAATCAATTTTTGAATAGCAGATCATTATTTAGAATACGTTTTTTGCCATCAAATTAATGGTTAACAATTTCTTTACACTCAAAAAGCTCAAATTTCAAAATAATTTAAGATTATACAATACGATAATTTGCGAAAATCGCTCATACGATCATGCTGCATGACTGGAACTTTCTAAAAAAATATAATAGGCTTTTCCTGGCATCTAATAGCAAAAAACGACAGTTCTTGGTTACAAAAATTAGGAAGTCTAGAACGCACATAATACCTAATCTTATAATTTTAGCCTGCTATTCAAATGGCTGTTCAAATTATTGCAATTTTAGCTTCTTGTTTAGCAGGATATTCATAGGAATGGCTTGTTTATTATATGATAAGAAACAATAATTCAGTTAAAAAATAGTATATTTGAAATCATACGAAATGAGGTAGTTAACAGTGTTGAATAAAAAGTGCAATATTTCAAAGATTAGAAAATGTAACGTTGTTGGGGGGGGGGGGGGGGGGGGGGGGGGGGCTGGGAGGTGGTGTACTGTGATGATGAGTGGTCATCAGATGAAAGAGAATATGGTCTTACGAAAATGGCCGAGGTCGCACGAGCGCTTACGAAAATGGCCGAGGTCGGAAATTTTTCGCTTAGCCCTTCGTCCACTAGGTCGGTGGGGCGGTGCGAAATAATTTGGCGCCGCGGTTCCAGAAGTTTGGAGAGCGGTTGAGAGGGGAAATTTTTCGACTCGGGAAATTTCGGCCGCGGCGCGCTGTCGACCTAGTGGACGAACTGCCAATTATTTACATTATATTTCTATAGAAAGATTTTGGCGTCGCGCCGCTCTGCCGACCTAACGGTCCCGAAATCCGGTCGTGTAATCCCCACTTTAGTTGCATGGGTCCCGCCTCAACTCTGGGTATTCTCTTGATATGAACATGACATGCCTTCTTAACGAAAGAGCTTCCAAGAAATGTGGAAGAACAGTGAAGGGAAAAAAACTCTACCAGGCTTTACTGGTTTAAACTAGTTTGTGGCGTCCACGTGGAGCAATATTTCAAGGAATCTTATTGGCCAGTTCCCCATGACCCAACCTCCTGGCAGGTACAGGGTCCGATACACGGAAATTCTTTTGTTTGCTCTCTTGTGTGACAGCCAGTCCTTCTCACTTTCTCGGAACCCAATAGTAACACGTGTTGTTCTGGCGCAGCTCTAGGTGTTCAGTTTCGAAGAAGTTGGCAGACATGCGCAGTTACAGAAGAGATAAGGGTACTACAAGAGAATTATCCCCAGTCTTCGCCTATCGTGGCTAGTGTCTAGGTCGTTGTGTGCGCCTGTGTGCTGGCTCTCTACCAAGATGAAGAATCCCATCTTCGGCGCCGCTATATTGTTAATTGAATTTGCTTCGTACTCGGTACACGTTTCCGCGATCGGCTGTGTAGGTAAAAGGCAATCGTTTGACCGTAGTGAAAAAAGTGTAGTGTTTCATTGCATCAGCGCATCTTTACCTGCGTCTCGCCTGAAGCATTCGTCAATCAACATCCATTTTCAAGGTACCTGCATGAATGCATGATCATAATATCGAATAAATATTCATTGAAATAATTCTGTTGAACTTACATGCATGTTTTGCTTACGTGTACTCCATTATACACGAATTTGTGTAAAAAATATTGGGTACACAATCCATTTTATATACCTAGGTTTAAATAATATGATTGCTGATGACCGAGCTGGAGAATAAAATACTGTGGCCCAGCACCGAATAATTTTACTTAATCAGGGTTTGAAATGGATGATTAATTCTTTTTTTTTTGGAATTAATCAAATCATGATCATTTCATCTAATAGTTCATCTAATCCATGTGAAAAAATTATTTTTTGATTTTTATCAAATATTGATTTTATTAATAATCAAATCATGATTTATTCAAAACTGATCTAATTATTTAAATCGGAGAATAATGATTTATTTCGTGCAAGTATGTACTCAGATGAAAGCTTATGAGAAGGTAATTTCGAATAATAAAAACAAGAAAAGAAAAATCATGAAATAATCGTTAATCTCTGATCAGAAAAAAAATTACCTATTTCCTGATTTTTTCGGAAAGCTTGATTTCTATTTCAAATCCTGGTGTTAATATCCTTGTTACCTGCTGATTATTTAGATTCTTGAGATTGTAAAGTTGTATTGAATTTGGGAAGGTGCCTAATTGGGTACTGTTTACTCCTAGCCAAGTAAACAAGAGGATGTAGTGGTTGACAATAACATTCAGTAAAACAAAACCGAACATATATTTCACAAAAGGTAACAGCAGAAAAATGAGTAGTTAAAGATAAAAACACAAGCCGAGATTGCCGCGCACTCCACGCTCACTTCGGAAACCGATAAGATCGAAATCACCATCGCGTAGGAACAGCTTGACTCCCCATCCCCAGTGTTGCCCCAGACACTATAGAGCTAACCTTAACATGGATGGTGAATAGTTGTTATTTAATATTTATTTTAGGTCGAATAAAATAGATACATTCAGAAACAAATAAATAAGCAACAAATACATATATAAAAGAGTAGAAAGGAGAGAGAGTGGCTAGCTACTAACAAGGTAGGTAGGTAGGTACTCGATCGAACAGGTACCCAGGGAGATGGATTTAAGTACGTGCTGCCATTAGGCATTATTCTGAGAGCCCCCTGTAGTAAATCTTGTTTCTTTTCTTTATTCTTCTTTGTTATTAAATACTCAACATTCTTAATATACAGAAAATCTCAACTCTTTTTTTCTTGCATCAACTTTTTTATACAGGGTGATTCCCTCGCAGATGCAAAAAACATTTGGGTGAAACTACATCAAAAATGGAGTAAAATGCCGCCAACCGCATATTTTTATCTCAATCCGTACTCGAGATATGATTTTTTAAAGGTTTTTTCAGGAATACCGTGTTTTTTCATTTTAAACTCGGATTTCTCCACTTTGCCTCATTTAATTTTAACTTTCAACCTCATTTTCGGTATCAGCATTGAATTTCCTATAAGAATAGTGTACTTGGGTTCTTAAAAAGTACCATCCGAAGACCCTCACATCAGCTCAAACATTGACGATTTTGAAAAAAATAATATTTCTGAAAATCTTTAAAACTTTACTACTATTTTAAAAAGAATCCTGGAAACTGGCAAATCTCACGAAAACTGCTTCATTTAATATGCTTTCCAACGGTATTATCAATTTAACTTTTATTTTGTTATTTAGGGGAGAAAATAATGTTTTAATGTTAAAAAATGTGGGGTTTTCAATGAAATTGTTGGTTTTCTTGAAAGATGACCCTCCATGAACATTTGCGATTTTGAGTGTAAAACTCGGTTATAACGGAGTTGGAGAGATCTACAAATGTTACCATTCGATACAGCGTGAAAAAATACGTAGAAACCGACCCCATACTCGTAGGTTCATGGAGGGTCATCTTTCGAGAAAACCAACAATTTCATTGAAGAAAGCCACATTTTTTAACGTTAAAACATAATTTTCTCCCCTAAATAACGAAGTAAAAGTAAAATTGACTATACCGTTGGAAAGAGTATTAAATGAAGCAGTTTCCATGGGATTTGCTAGTTTCCAAGATTTTTTGGAAGTGTAGTAAAGTTTTAAAGATTTTCAGAAATTCATTTTTTCTAAATCATCTTTGTTTGAGCTGATGTTAAGGTCTTTGGACAGTTGGTACTATTTGAGAACCCAAGTACACTATTCCTATAGCAAATTTAATGCCAATCCCGAAAATGTGGTCAAAAGTTAAAATTGAATGAAGTAAAGTGGAGAAATTTGAGTTTAAAAGGAAAAAAACACGGTTTTCCTGAAAAAAACCTTTAAAAAATCATATCTTGAGAACGGATTGAGATAAAAATATGCAGTTGGCGGCATTTTACTCCATTTTTGATGTAGTTTCACCCAAATTTTTTTTTGCATCTGCGAGGGAATCACCCTGTATTTTTGAAAACTCGAAAACGTAGCTTCATTTCAGTCTGACATAATAAATTATGACAATAATAATTCTTGGAGTAGTTATAACATAAGTACATACATTTAGATCGAATCGTATGCCAAACAGGAATGTTGAATCAAAATAAATCCAGATTCGCGCATTCGCGACACTCCGCGGAGAGACATTCATCGTTCATCTCAATCCTTCTCGAGGCCAAAATTGCTCATGATGATCCGTTTCCTTTATCTTCCTATGCCTATCATTAAAATCAGAGCAATCAATTCCTCGGAGCCTAATACCATCAATTTCAATCTTACCTTCTCCTTCAGAATTTCAAGTTCTATGATTGTATCTTTTTCCAAATGATTTGATACCGGTGTTCACTTTTGTTTGAAATTCTCGCTCTTGCGTGGAAATCTTGATATTCTTGCCACGAATGAGTCTGTGTGTTTGGCGATATGAAATTGGTATTTTGGCTTTGATTCCCCATAACTTCTTCAGTACCTCCATCATTTATCTCATCCTGTAATGAATTATACTCACGCACATCAACTACTTTTGTCACATCGGTGTCTGCTACAAGCTCAGCAACATTTATGCATGATAAAAAATCTTCTTCAAAATCTTCGTTTTTTACAACCACAACTTCTTTTGCTGGATTCATTTTTAAAAATTAATATCTGTATTTTTCAATGGATTTGATTCTAATCCAATCAAATATCCACTTTGAATATTTTGTACCAAATCAATCACCAAATTAGCATTTCCAAATGTCACAATTATGTCATTCAACTCGTTTTCCATTTCATCGTAAGATTTCCAATCCATACCATAGATTGATTTGACAGAGTACATCTGTTTACGAATTTCAACCACCATCATTCTGAATCTGCTGATGATAGTTTTGGAAATGCTTGCGGTAAGTATGGTGTCCTTAAAATCTCAGATCATTTGATCCAGCCTCCGGGCCCAAAAAACAATTCCCTCACCTTGAAATTGGATACCACCTTCATTCCGTCGATCTTCTCAGCTTCTGCTACCATGCAGTAAATCTTGTTTCTCTTCTTTATTCTTCTTTTTTATTAAACACTCAACATTCTTAATATACAAAAAATTTCAACTCTTTTGGTTTATTATTTCCAATAATAAGCCTATGTGATCGTGTAGCAAAAAATTTTTATAACCCCCCCTCAAACTTTGTCACTTTACGTTTCAAGGTGCGTAGAATCCAAATTTGAAATGTCCGTCCGTCGTCCGCCGTTCGCCGTTCGCCGTTCGCCGTCCGCCGTCCGCCGTCCGGGCCATAAAAGGCCTAAGAATTGACTTAAAAAACCTGTTCTTTCGCACACAGACTCCATTTGGGGTCTAGTTGGTCCTAACGTTTAACCATCCCGATCGCTTTACTCGCATAGATGCTATGGGCCAAAAACGGGCGAAAAAGTGTATTTTTCGACGCGCGCACGCCTGGCACGCTTGGCAGGGGGTCACGGTGGGTGGAGAGGGGGGGGGGGGGTGGAGTGAGAGGAGGCGCCGGCGCCGCGGCACCTTGTGGTGGGTACGGCGCCGGCGTTCCTTCCAGGCATGAATATGTTTTTTTCAAGGTCATATTTGTGTGTTAATACCAAAGCTTTTCCTACGCATATTTAATAACATATCCTCTCGACTTTTCGTACGTACTTAGATAATGATATTATTAAGGCAATAACTATTTGAATAGATAGGAGCTCAAATCGAGAAATATAAACACGCGTATATAATTATAGAAGTAGGTATAGGTTGTGGCAACTCGAAGTAGGACACGCCGAGGAGTCTGGACGATCCTTATGACGTACGCTAGCCAACTAAAACTACGATCATACTCAATTGAAAAAATAATAAACCTTTGTGAAATAATTTGCAGCGTTTTTTTTCTCGCATCAACTCGAAAACGTAGCGTTATTTCAGTCTGACATAATAAATTATGAAATAATAAATCCTGGAGTAGTTATAACATAGGTACATACTCGTACATTTAGATTGAATCGTATGCCAAACAAGTGTTGAATCAAAATAAATCAAGATTCGTGCATTCGCGACACTCCGCGGAGAAACGTTCATCTCAATCCTTCTCGAGGTCAAAATTGCTCATGATGATCCGTTTCCTTTATCTTCCTATGCATATCATTAAAATCAGAGCAATCAATTCCTCGGAGCCTAATACCATCAATTTCAAACTTATCTTCTCCTTCAGAATTCAAAGTTCCATGATTGTATCTTCTTCCAAGTGATTTGATACCGGTGTTCACTTTTGTTTGAAATTCTCGCTCTTGTGTTTATTTCATAAACTTTGGTCCAGCTAGTAGGTAGTTTTGAAGAAAAGCTCTAAACGGCCGGCGGACGGGGTTTTTTTTTTTTTTTTTTTTTTAATTTTAAATTTCTAATTTTAGAATTTACGCATCTTGCACCGTAAACCAACAAATTTCGAGGGGGGAGGGGGTTAAAATTTTATTTTCCTAGTCGATTACGAAGGTTCTTTATAAAAAATAAAATAAATAAATAAACCAAAAGTGCGAAAGAACAGTGTGATTTGGACACAGGTCTTTGAAGACTTGCTGCAAAGAAACAAAGGGAAAAGCTGACGACAACAAAGAATCAAAAGTAGGTACTACGTAGGAGGACGTGACAAGTTTGGAGTCAACATATTTTATGCGGTTCTCAACCAACTACGTAAAATCAGAGTTGCAAAAGCCTCAAAACGGATTTCGATGAAGACGTTTTTAATTTTTAATTTTTCGGAGAAACAAAAATTCTGATTGTTTAGAATAATCTTAATAATAATCTTAAAATAAAGCAATAGCTTCGTTTTTTACAAAAATCCGCTAAAACTTGTCTTTTAGTTCCCCATATTGTTTATGCGTTTTTCCGCTTTTGCAACTTAACATCCGTCCGCCGGCCGTTTTAGAGCTTTTCTTCAAAACTACCTACCAATTGGACCAAAGTTTTTGAAATTTAGCTGAAAAATCGTACATCGGCCGGGGATGTGCCAGTAACATCGGCATCAATTTTGATCAACTCTAAAGGGTAGTAATTGAGGGCTGAAATATTGAAAAATCGAGATCTCGAAAACTTTCAAAGTGCCATAATATTTTTTATTTCTATTTATTGTTCCGAATATCAATCATGGCCGTCAATGATCACTCGACTGAGTTTAATATGTATGTCGCTGTTCTCCAATTGAATTTCTTCATCGAAATACTCGACTGGTAGCTCGTCGAGTTCGGCGATGGTTTCGATGATGGTGGTGAAGTTTCATGGTTTGTGGACGATGAGGACGAGATTGGAATTGTAATTGGATCTCATCTATATCCGCAAAACTCGAATTGTTTCGACGAAATTGTGCAAAGGTTCGACGACGAAGAGTTTGTTTACCATTTTAGAATAAGCCATGGGCTCTCGGAGGAGTTAGCTTACCGTTGTCAGGCCAGTTGAGTGAGGTTACAAACAAAGTCACAGGTTATTCCACTTCCAAGTTCAGATATCGTTCGCAGCGCAGAACGTGGTTCTACAAGTACCTACCTCCATTGTTTCATTAGTTCCTGTATCTGAACTTGGATAGGAAATTGTGCTGCATACTTCACGTGTTTCAGTATCTTCTTCAATGATATTGAGTAAGCGGGAGAAAATTGATAGGTTATAGCATTTATGTACAGCTACCTGCACGAAAACCACGAATTATCTATGATCCCACTGGGAGGAGAGAGCGAAGTGAGTGGAGATCCTAGTACGTCTACAAATTTGTATATATCAGGATTTTTCTACAGTTTAGAATTTCTTTTAGGGTGGAGTGGCTGATGTATGACACCTTAAGAGAAATTTTGTCTTTGACAAGCAATTAAGTTATGTTTTTTCGTTTTTTCAAAATTGAATCTTACATCTACTGCTGCGTCAGGATGTCCTCAAACTGCTCAGTATTGGAAAAATCACTAATTCAAGCCAGAAAACATCATAAATTCGTTTTTTAATCAATTTTTGACCCAGTATTTGACAGTATTTATTGCACTTGTGATTGGCACCCCATGAGTGACACACCATTTCTTCTGCAATAAATGATTCCGTGTATCAACAAAATGTTTATTTCAACATTTTATTAATGAATTGAGCATTCGAACTTAGTTTTATCAATCTAAATATAAAACTAATATGAGTATTCATAAAGACAAAGTTGAAAATATCACAAAATAGGTAAGTACAAGGTTTTCTCAATATCATAAGTAGAGTACTTTTCTAATGGTAAACTGGCAGCTCCTCGGTTGCTTTGTATTTATATAAATATAAAAAATAAGGAACGAATGCAAGAACGAATAGAGATCTATATTGACAGCACTGTCAATCACTGAGGGTAGCATCAGTTTGGGGACTAGCAGTTGACATTTGCATTTTCACGTGTTATCTTTGTTTATTTCCAAAAAATGATAACATAAATGCAATCTACACAATAAACTGATTGAAAAAACCATGGGAACAATCGAATTTGAAAATGTGGAGGGCATGGTGGAGCAAAATAGTACACTTATAAATCCCTTAGCAAAACCACAAGAAACTGCACCAAAGAAAAATTGACACGAGGTTCTGTTGGGTAAACTTCTCCAGATTTCACGAAAACACGCCTGAAACCTTTGACCGCCTTTATACTTCATTGGGAAGGTATTTTGTCTCAACTTTCAACAGGATCAAGCCAGTAAAACACTTTTATGCCTTATTATTTAAACTTTTTGGTGAGATGCAATCACTGGGTCCTTGTCAAACACTGGTCCCTCCACCCTAGGGACTTCCTCAAAACCTTTTGAGCATTCCATTGCTACCGTGATGAATGTTGTGGAATCAACATAGTGACACCATAGTGAATCTGGAAGAAATGGATCTCAGGTGATGATATGTTGGTGTTCCAGGATGGAGCTCTTTCGTTGGGAATGCAGTTGTGAACTGAGAGCATTTAGCTTACAAGAAATGACTTGTCGCAGTAGGTGAAAATGGGGTAATGTCGCCACCTTGAGCACATTTGTCCACCACAGCCCGGGTTTGCACTCAGGAGCTTCAGATTTTGAAGTTAATTATAAAAAACATCTCCAGTGGTGAATTAAAACGTTTTTGCTGGTTGTGTAGCAACTTTATATTAGTAAACTACAATTTACGAGATCCTTGTGAATGGCGGTATTACCCCAGCTAGCTGGGGAAATACCGCCATGGGGTTAGGGCAATACCGCCATTCGCCATATCAAAACAAGGAAGAGATGAACAGTCTCATTAGAACATCGGAATAACGATTTATTGAATTTCAAAAACTCTTCCTGGGTAGCTTCCCACCATTTTGGGAACTTGGTTGACAAGAAAAGTATTCACTAAAGGTTGACAAACAATATCCACATTATAATAGTAAAATTGGAACAACATAAATACCGGTGAAATAATGTTGGTCCTCCACACTAACTGAATTATTACGTTCAACGCGGAACTCGTTTAAAAAGAAAGAATACATAACATTCTATCTTTCCAGCTTTTAAAGTTTTAAATTTGTGCTCTTGTTCAGGTCGGAGCAAAATTCACAAGACTAACGTCCATTTTCAAAATCAAAACTGGAGCATGAAAAATGGAATCTTACAACGATTATGTTAATTTAGGAAGGCAGTTAGGTTGATGCCTACTGTACATTTATTCAGTAGATATGTAGGTAACATCTAATAAATCACGATCAGGTAAATATAGAGGTGTATATAGAGATAAGCTATCACAATATAATTAGTATTTTGAATGTTAATTTATATTTCAATTACTCAGAATCAATAAAAATAGGTGATTATTACCACAAAAAACTTCCAACAAGACTGATGATTGGAGCAAAGGGGCAATACCGCCATAGGGGAATTACCCTGAATTCGGTGTGGCGATATTGCCCCAGTAAACTCTTCTCGATAAAAAATCATCAAAAGCTAGAGTTTTCGTAAAAAATCATGAACTAATGGGTGGAAATTAAATCTAAATGATTTTTCTACGTTGTCATGCTCAACAATTTACATAAACGTATGAAAAACTATTACTTACTACGAAAACTCGACAACAGTAAAACTAGAACGCCAAGCTTGAAAAACTGTGAACTCGATTATCTTTGATAAACAAATGAATGATCCCAAACCGACTTTTCCAACATTACTGCTGATCTAAAGGTGACGATATTTGGCTACAAGATTTGTCACACAGGTGGTTAAATAATTATATGGGGTGGCGGTATTCCCCGAATTGGCGGTATTACCCTACTCTCCCCTATTGGATTTTTTTTTTAGTTTTGACTTTCCTACTAGGGATGGGCATCGGCTAACGATTAATCGAATATTGGAATCGACGATTATTTCAACCAGATTAATCGATTAACCGATTAATCGGAGACTAAATAATCGATTAATTTGGAAAGGCTGAGAAAAAGAGAGGGTACATTAAAAACATCGAATTTTGAATATAATAATGTCAATGTGTACAAGAAAAAAAAAATTCACAATTTAGAATAGTCGAAAACAAGTTAAAAGAAAAAAAACTTTAATGTAAAAAAAAAGTTAGTTCCAGAATGAATCATCTACATATTATATCTTTTAGGAATATAAGTTTATTGGCCATGTCTGGTGTCAGCCGGCTTCTCTGTTCCCTCAGAATTTTGCCAGCTTCAGAAAAAAGCCTTTCTGAAGGAACAGAAGTTGCTACCGCTGGCACATATCTCAAGGCGATTTTGGAAACTGCTGTGAACGTCTCGGCCATCTGCTTCCAATATACGAGTATGATAGGGTTTTGTTGGATTCTTTCTTGTGGAGATCTCAAATACAGGCTGAACTCTTCATTCATGCCTAGAGCGTCTCGGCCACCGGGTTCCACACGACTTTTGGACCAGATCTGGTGGATACTCTTGTTGTGTTTTTTAAACAAAGACGAAGATGGTACCCATGAAAGGAAGAAAATAACTTCCCACATATTTTAATTCTCACTCCACAATGCCCCAGCACTTTGCATGACTTTCCACTTTCTCAAAATGTTCGCAATCCGCACTTTTTGGTGGCATCTTGATCGAAGCTCAAGTTCCGCGTCAACAAACGAACGATAGGTAACTGAAAAAGGTGTTTCTGATAATGATAGCCGTAGATATGTGATAATACCGATAACAATAACGTGAGGCGAGGTGTTGTCCACTTTCTTGCCCTGGATATTGTTCCGCGATAGACTTGATTCTGAAATCTCAATTGAATAATCGTTACAAACTAATCGATTATCCAAATAATTATTCTACAAATAATCGATTAAACAATAATAGATTATTTGGACAGTTAATTGATTATTTCGATTAATCGATGCCCATCCCTATTTCCTACGCTTCACTGGTCCATATATAGGTGAAAATAGTTATAATAAACTCGATTACATAGTGACACTTGAACGTTTCTTACCGTATTGAATTCCATCACTTTGAGAACCCATAGAGTGAGGGCGAGGTTAAGGATGACCAGGACGAGGAGAGTGAGAATGAGGAGGTAAAGACATCTTTTCCTCCATCCGTAGATGCCGATGTGCGGTCCCGACTCGTGATATCCACCACCTCTCTCCCGGTAGTCGGACGACTCGCTCATTCTGCAATGAAATCATCAGGTTAGAGATCTTATTAACTGTATTCTGGAAAGTATGAGGATTGAGGTGAAAATTTTTACTAATACCATTAGCTCCAATTGGAAGTGGGTATTTTCGAAGCAATCATGGAAGAGTGTTGCTTCACTTACTTCCTTTGCAAAATATCCATTTTTCTGGCTTTGGCTGAAGATTAAAAAACTTGTAGGTCGTGAAAATAAAACCATGTGAGAGGCGAAAAACTTTACATATGTTAGCTTACAGACAGATTTTGTCTTCTTCCTTCAATTATTATTTTTGGGTAGAGTAACCTGAAATTTTTACAACCCTGTTAAAAGTGTACGAAAACGTGAGAAGTTGGCCACCTACACCTTGTGACAGTCACAGGTCGTGAGAATTGGGGTATTAAGCTTAATTGATCGATTGATAATAGTATTGACTATACACCTGTGGCCGCTCCAAATAAAAGTTGGAATCATTGAATATTCCTCAAATGAGCGGTACCCATGGGTGTGAAAAAGGTACTCAGACTATTCTTTAATGGAAGAAGATTTCATCCTAAGATTTGGTATCAGCCTCACTCTCCAACTATGAGTGGTTTTCATTTCCTGATTTATCCAATTTTTGCACACTGGTGACGTCAAATCACCCCTTCCATCTGGGCGGGACCTCCCTGCCCAGTGTGGCGTCACCAGTGCAGCTAACTAAAAAATCATATAACAAAGAAAACTACTCATCGTAGGAGAGTGTGGATGGTGTCAAATTCCTTAGAATTGAATCTATTTTCATTTAAAAATATAAAACGAATACGGCGGTAACTAACGATCACTGGAAAGGGTTTTGGGAAATGACGATCGATATGGCTTTATCATTCTCAACTACTCAAATCCTTGTAATAAGCATGACCCCTGCTGCAATTCTCTTCCAATTTCGATGGCATTTCAATTTTTAGTTGATTTTAAAATAGATTTTAAGATTTTCCCAACATTTTGATGATCTTTAGAGCATTGTACAGTACAAATCATTGTACAAGACAAAATATTGTACATATACCTATTACAAGTTTTTTTAAACTGTAAATCAGTGGTTGAAATCGATATATATTTATATATATATTTGAGCTGCCCCGATTGAAACCATGATTTTGACACAGAAATATACTGATCTCTAACGATTTTCTCCATTTCGGATCGAATCCGCCTGGGATCGTTATTTTTGCTCCGGAGTGCAAATGCGAAAAGAAGAAATTAGTGCCGTTATTGGTAGTTTAAAGTGTGGTGCCTACGGCTTGAGCTGTCGAAGGCTGTCCCTCAATCTTTAGTTATTTCAATAAAGATTCAATTCTATTCTATTCTATTCATAATTTATCAAGTATGGCGACACAACCTGCGCTCTTCTCCATACCGTACTCCTTCCCAAAACAATATAATAGCGTCTAAAGACGGGGATGTAACTACGTAGACATCTTCCTATCAAACTTTATTCACAATCGATCTGGAAGGGTGTTTAACGCCAAATGGATTTCGTCTGAACAACAGACCGTTTTATTTGTTGATCACCCACGCGGGAGCGCCCGTGATGTCACTTAGAGCATAAATATTTGGGATAAAAGCGTAAATCTATCGGCGTGAAGTGGGGCCCCACCGGTTGTTTATTGAAACGTTGCAGCAGGCTTTTTGGGATAACGTGGAGCTACGAAGAAGCCGAGATGAGGAGCGTGCGTGTGTATATGTATGTATTTATTTAAAAAAACCACGTGTGATCATTTCAACGTTGACTTCACAAAATAGTCATTTGCTATTTACGGGTAATGGTGCAATCATATTGAGTGTGAATTAGAGGAGAGTAGGCCATTGAGAAGTGATGCCGGTACCGAGCTCATCTTAGCGGATTGTCTCCAAACCTAGAGCGCATAGATCAGAATGCTGTGTATAGTTTGGTGGTCTGGATGCTCGCAAGCTCGCATCTCAAAAATACATAACATCAAGTAGTCAATCCCTTGGTAAAAATTCAGATTAGTTGGACAAATAAATCAGGATGATGTAATAGTTTGGTGGGGGTTTGGCGTCAATCCGTTTGGATGCGCTCTGTACCGGCATCACTTCTCAATGCCCCAGACTGTTTTGTGAATTAGTTTCATAATGTGGGCAAAGCTCAGCAAAATATTCACATGAATTCGAAATACAATGTACAAAATTAAGATTCATAGCAGGGGTTGAAGATTTGCTCCTAACTGCTCCCTTAAATCCCTCCGGATGGAATCAATATTTAAAAAAAAGAAAAGTAACGATCCTAACCGGCCACAAAATAACGATCAGGAGTGGATTCGATTCGAGGAGGAGCGTTATTTTTCCATCCCAAGAGGATCCGATTCGTATGTATATGTATGTATGTGTGTATATATGTATGTGTCATTCCAGACGATAACTGTCCGTAGAATTGTGCTAGAAACTTCAAACAAATTTTAAAATGTTAAGGACACAAAACGAAAGTTCAAGTTCGTTGGCCAGCATGATCGGATTACATCTTCGGGTTGAAATTTTCAAAAATGTAGTCAAAAATTTCAAAATAGCCTGTTTTTTGCGATTTGTTGTGCAAAATAATTTTTTCAGCATACTAACATGTGGTATATTCGGAATCAGCGTAAAATTTCCTATAAGAATATGTATCAAGTTTTCAAAAACTTCAAAGTTGAAAAATCAGTCAAAAATCGAAATAATGCCGTTCGCTAGTTGTAAAAATCGGTAATATTTGCATGAAACATTGTCCAAATTCAGATTGAACTACTCTTATGGAAGTATCCCTGTATAACCAATCCTAGAACCATGCTGTTTAAAACGTAGGTAGTAGGTGCTTGTTTAAAAAAAAAAAAAAAAAAAAAAATGTAATTACAACTGATGAGTTTACTCTGTGAAATCCATGTTTGTCTATCAAAATCATAAACTAAAATTTCTCTACACGATCAATAGCGACTGAAATGTCGAAGATTTCTTCAAAAATTCGCTCATGGGGTCATGCTGCATGACTGGACTTTTTTGGCTTTGAAACGGCCAAAATCATGTGGGAATCAACTCTAAGGGTCCATTTACGGCCTTGTGTGATGAGCGCCGGCTCAAGCATCAGGGACAAATCAGCTCCTTCCGCTCATATGTCAGTGAAATTAAGGATGGTACTCCTCCTAAAGATGTATGGCGAAAGG
The DNA here is from genome assembly GCA_030762985.1 of Adelphocoris suturalis. NCBI lineage: Eukaryota > Metazoa > Arthropoda > Insecta > Hemiptera > Miridae > Adelphocoris > Adelphocoris suturalis. The sequence goes on from CM061049.1 coordinate 50,696,617, forward strand.
TACGTGCAATGAAGGGTCACCCGCCACCAACTATTCCATCTATCACCACACCTCAAGGTGATGTGGTTCGAGAACCCAAGCACGTTGCTGATACACTGGCTTCTCATTACGCCCAAATGTCCGTTAATGATGCATATCCGGATGACTTTAGGAGACACAAGGCAGAGGTTGAAATGGCAACTCTCTCTCAGCTCACTCCGTCGTCCGGTCCATCAATTGACATACCATTCACAATGGGTGAACTAGAAAGAGCAATGATGAAATCAAATAGGACTGCTCCTGGTAAAGATATGATCCTTTATGAAATGTTGATCAATCTTACACAGGAACAAAAGCGCACTCTCTTGAGGCATTGCAATTCCATGATACGTAATCCATTATCTATGATTCCATGATATGGCTGAACTCGCCCCTTGTGTATTCGTGCTAAGGAGCTCACTAGGTGGGATAGCATAGAGATATACCCTCTGGTTTCATATGAGGTGCCCCCTGCCCCTCCCTGGACCTTGTCTTAGTTGCCAGTTGACCTTCGTATGAGGGTCGGGGTCAAGAGCAATACACCCCACACATCCTCTGATGTGGCTACACTGAGGCAACCCAGTGATATGCTAGAAGACATCTGATGGTGTTGGCCTTGCTCTATGTCCACTTCCAAGTCACTAGACGCCTACCACCAGTTGCGTCATTGTTCACAGCAGAGCTGTGGGCAGTGACACTGGCTGTTCGATACTGCCAATTATTGGGAGTTGGGAATTATGTGATTTGTAGCGATTCACTAAGTACCATCGAGGCGATTAAGCACTCATATTCTGATGATCCCCTAATACAAAGCCTACATGTTTCGCTACACCAAGCCACGACATTGGGCTCAACCATAACTTTTATGTGGGTACCGAGCCATGTGGGTATTCATGGCAATGAGTGTGCAGATTCCCTTGCAAGGAGAGTCATTGGTGATAACTCCATTGATATGTTACCTGTACGCATTGAGGATCAAATCTCCTGCATGCAACATAAAGCCAATTCCATCTGGCATGAGCAATGGCAGGGTGAGGTCACTGGTCTGCGTGGTGTCCTCCAGGACTTGAGCCCGGTGGGCCCTTTCGTAACCCTACTTCCAAGGAGGGATCGAATAGTGGTCAACCAGGTTGCCACTGGCCATACCCGTCTTACTCACAGACACCTGCTTAGTGCAAAAGCTCGAGATGTTGTTTGTGGGAGGTGTGGGGGTGATCTTTCCATCCGCCAGTTTCTGGAGGACTCCCCAACCTTGTAAGCCTCCAAGTCCTGCATCAGCCCGCTCAGTGGGTTGTCGTATTATCCGGACCAGACAAGTCCGATCCCTGCTGTTGTACCGCAGAGCCGCTGAGCTCTACTACGAACTGTGATTTCTGATATATTTGCTGATACATGATATATATAGATGATATATTTATATACATCTAGTCATAGTTCTATTTCATTTTGCTGAATGTATATAATAGCATGTATAGTTATTTCCCTATCTTACATGTAGTCTTAGTTGTATTATTATTATTATTTATTTTTTTTTTTTAATCCACTTTGGGGGCTTAACAGTGCTTATCACTGTACCCCTCATTTTTTATTTTTTCCCCCCTCCGAGTTGACAGTGGAGTCCATGATGGCGCTCCTTTTCAGTCAAGGATGACAACATGGCTCCCCTTAGAACTTCTAGTGCCCCTTTAGACACTTTGTTCAATGTCGCTAATGACTCTTCTGGTTGAGATTCGGCTCAAACCTTTAAAAAAAAGTTGTTGATGAATGAATATATTTCGGAATCCCTGAAGCTTCCCTTTAACTCTATCCACTGAAAAGTCCACTGCTAGGCAATTCACTGCCACCAGACAAGTGCTATAGATGCAGGGGACTTGAGTGATTCATGTGGTTCCCTCCTTTCGGTTGGTTCTTATTTAAAAACTGTACTATATATATTTTATGTGTTCTTATGCATTTATCGATTGGACACGCCTCTGAACTAAATCACGAATATGAATATTAAACTCTATTTGAGAAGGGTTAAGGAATAAAGTAGATTTGCTCATCGGGGGGGTACATAGACGGTTGGGTGGGTAGGTGAGCGCTCTAGGGAAATCATGTTCGAGCCATGTCGGTACCAATCACAAACACCCGTCCCGCGTTACCGCACTTTGTGAAGCTGCCACTCTCGCACACACATCCTATTTGCTTCGCTTACTTTTCAATTACTGAACACGGGAAAGATTAAATATGAGATCGCGTAAGAGTGGAATAAATCAGGTAGTGATATCCCACAAAGAGAAACAATATACGAATTGATTGAAATAAAATAAAAAATGAAGCTATTGCAATGGCTCCTGAAGACATAAAATTTAATTTAATTTTTGCTCAAAATATGCTGAGAATGCACTAAAAAATCTATGAAAAACTGAAGAAATAAACTAAAGATCGAAATTTTCTCGTGAATTGCAGAATATTATGAAAGAGTTTTTTCTGCGACAAAATTGATAGTTAACAATCTTGCTATATTCGAAGTTCCCAAATTTCAACATAATGGAACTAGGATATATACGGTAATTTGCTCATAAGATCATGCTGCACAAATGGAAATTTTCGATACTGCCTAAGGTTGTATTGAACCTATTAGTTAGCTCGTAATACTATCATTGTGAAACCTCAAGTGCGAGGCTTCGCTCAACTTTCTTTATTAATAAAAAAGTTTCAGTCGTGTAGCATGATCGTATGAGCGAATTTTCATACACTATCGTATTACAATATGTTAAAATATATTGAAATTTGAACGATTTCAGTAGAAAGAAATTGTTAAAACCAATTTTAATAAAATTCGGCACGTCAAAGGAGATTTTGGATTTTTAGATTTTTGTAGTTTTTTTAACAAATATTATTGAAGTTTAAGTCCTTTTTTCAGCATAATTTAGAGAAAAAAATATTTAAATGTCCTATTTGATCGTTGATAATTTAATTTTCACTAAAATTCTGCTGAAACTGAAAAAAATATATATTTAACGATTTTCGGCCGTTTTTAGCAATTTTTAGTGACTTTTTTTAGTACATTTTTCGAAATTTGGGTTAGGTTTTAGATGATCCCCTATCAGTTTCATTGATGCCAAATCAATACTTCACTCTGCGCATGCGCAAAAGTAATTTTCATTATGTTTCGTTTTTTGACACCCTAGTCGTTTGATTTCGCTTAAATTTGGATTATAGTTGGGAGAAGACGAATTGATTACCCCATATCAATTTTAACATGATTGTATCATTGATAGCTACTGCGCATGCGCCAATGTGAAATCCTTGTAATGACCTTAATTTCCACAGTTTTCATCCGATTTTGATGAAATTGTCAGTGAATGAGCGGGTTGGGTTGTAGATGGTCCCGTACCTATTTCATTGTTCTCAACTCATCAGTTCATTCTGCGCATGCGCAAACGTAAATTACATTGAGTATTATTTGTTCGTCATTTATTTCGTCGTTGACCAATTATGACGTTTCAAGCTACTTCTTGGTTTTTCTATTACGCTAAGGAATTTTTCGAAATCATTTAAAACTGTTCAATAATCTATATATTCAGTTAGTTAAATTCATTTGGAACAAGCACTGATGTGATGCCACATCAATGTGCGGGTGTAAGTATCCTCGTTGAGTATGTTTGAGAGAGACATTGTAAATGGTTAATCGCAACATGAAAAGAACGAAATCCTGAAGTACCCATTAATAAGAAATCTAATTTTTATTAGAATCTCGGTATCTTGAAAACAAAAGTATCAAATATAGAATTGGAATTATGTAATAAGGGTTTTCTTGGTCGATTAAAATGATTTGTTATTGAAAGTAATGAACCAAAATTCTGGTAAGGGTAAGAAATACATTTGAAAGATGAGAACAATAAACAGGTTTTCGAAATTTTCCGTAAGCAGATTCCAAAAAATCACAGCAAGTGGCACAAATCAAGTTCGGCGAGGAATAACAGGGTGGTCCCTAGCTGGAAAAGTCAGGGAAAACCTGGAATTGTCAGGGAATTCTTTGCGTCGGGAAAAGTCAGGAAAATGTCAGGGAATTTTGCAAAAACCGAGAATGAAAACTTGGTGTAATAATTTAAAGCGTTTTTAAGAATATTTCACTCCTAAACAATCAAACTTTAATAGCGTACTTTATCATTTCATAGGTGTGTAATACGAATAAAAAAAATATATATGTGAAGAGTGGTGGTTGAACTGTTCAAAAGTAACAACGCTACACACACATAAAAACTGAATGGATATGCCATTGGCTTCCCTGGTAACTGCATCCATCACCTATACCTAGAGTAAACCATTTGTGAGAAAAATCAACAGAGTATTGAACTAGGGAGAAAAAACCCAGCAGAGTAGTGGATTGATCGAGTAAGAGTCCCGAAACTAGTTTGTATACATAAGCTAGGAGATATCAGGAGGGTTAAGGAGGGGGAATTTGGCCCAATGGAATGTAGAGTCATGTGTTATAAATTCACAGAGGAACTTTCCAGCGAACGATTTTTGTCGGATGGGAAATCAGGAAATTATACTCTCTCTGACAACGATTGGTAGTAGTTGAAAAAAAGCTTGACATTTTTTGCTGTCGGACGAAAATTTTGAATTATCCCTAGAGCTAAGAAATCCATAAAAGGGAAAATGTACTTCAACAAATAGCTTTGGATCACAAATTGAGAGACCATAAAATATTTTAAAAAGTCATGCTGCATGATCGAATGGGTGATTTTCGTAAATTATCGTATTACATCTCGGTTAAATTGTTATGATATTTGAGCACTTCGAAGGCAATGAAATTGTTAAATATAAGTAGACTATATATCTTTTTTTCTTCTTTAAATTATACGATTTCCTCTTTAGAAGCATTAAAAGTACGATAAAATGACGAGAAAACGAGAAAAAAAATTGAATTTGATATTTTTTATCAGGGAAATCTAAAGTTCAGTCACGGAAATGTCAGAGAAATTATTAATTTCCATGCAATAATAGCCACCCTAAATAAGGACTTTGCGAACTCGGCGACACAATTTTACTGATCACTGGGGGGAGGGGCTATTGGGAGAACTAAAATTGATTTATTTTTATTTATTTATTATTTTTTAAATTAGTTTTTAGAAAGTAATATTTGTAATCAACGAGGAAACAAGAATTTTTAACCCCAAAGCAGTTGTAATGTGTTGGTTGATGTTGCAAGGTACGTACGTATATAGTTTGGCACATAGTTATTCCTGTACACACTTACTTATTATGTTGTCGGCCACCATTCACGGTCTTCCCGTCTCTGTGATCTAAGGGCACCTAGAAAAAAAAATATACGTTTAAATCAATGTTTGGATTTCCAAATAGCAATAAAATTTAAATCATAGGCGATACAAATAATTCATAAAATTATATTACCGTCTCAACGTTTACACTTTTACTTCTAAGAATAAGGTATAGATGTCATTAAATTTAAAATACATAAAACTCGGTTTTCCGCGTATCGCAGGGGTCGACCCTTTTTATCATGAAATACGATTTGGCAATGAGATAATCGGAATACGTTGAACGGGATTGGGCAGAAAATTTGACCCCGAAAGTAGCGTAAATGTAACTGAATAAGCTGATTTCTCTTTTATCCAATCTGAGCTATTGAAATTTGATAGGGAATCTGGCTGGTACATCGAGAGGAATGCAATGAACGGCTCCATCCTGATATGTTGAACAAGGTCAATTCTCTCTTGATCACCATTGGAATTTGAAATTTGGTATGGGGCCTCTTTTATTTATTTATTTTTTTTAAGCCGCACCTCAACCAGATGGGTCATTAGCGGCATTGAGCAAGGTGTCCAAAACGACACTGCAAGTGGCACGATTCTAACTAAGGGGAGCCATGTTGCCATCCTTGACCTAAAAAGGAGCGCAATCATGGACTCCACTGGCATATCGGAGGGGGAAAAAATGAGGGGTACAGTGATGACTACTGTTTAGCCCCTCAAATGGATTTAAAAAAAAAACCCCAAAATAAAATTCGATCCCTCCTTGGAAGTTGGGTTACGAAAGGGCCCACCGCGCATAAGTCCTGAAGGGCACCACGCAGACCAGTGACCTCACCCTGCCATTGCTCATGCCAGATGAGCAAATTCACTCTTGATCACCCTTTTGTAACCGTAGATTTGGGAGAAAGCCTCTCTGGGATATCAACACACGAATTAAACGAAAAGTCCGTATTGATCAGCCATATAATGAATCAAACATATTTTATTAGATCACCAGTCCAGCAACGATCAAATAAGTTAATTGAGCAAATTCACACACCAGTGTAAGCACTCATTGGAAAGATTGCCAAGGAGGGCTCAGGAATGTAATTGACATCGTCTGTCATGTTCATTCACGTGGCCTACTCTTTAATATCAGTTCTCCTACGCGACAATTCATTTCAGTTCTTTGCTAAAATCTTGGATTTATTCTTCTGCGAGAAATGATCCCTTCAGTTAAATTACGTGTTAACTACAAACGTCGAAGAAGAGATAATTTCCTATCTGGTAGGTATATAGCATTTCCAGACCTAATGAAACCTTTTCCAAGTCAAATGTATCCTTTTTCTAACATGGTGTATTTCTGTAAAGTGAACAAATTTTGAGAAAGTATTATAAATATAGATTTTTCAAATCGAATCTATCCTTTTTCAAATGAATTCGCCCTTATACAAAATGAATTCGTCCTTATACAAAATGAATTCGTCCTTCAAAAAGAGGGAGCAAATCTTGAAGGCCACCAGAAAATGATATGCAGATACCTTTTCCTTTTTGGAATAATAATAATGATATATTGCATTGGTTTGCATAGTTAATAGAGCGATCCCAGTAGATCCGTAAAACACAATACGTTGTACGGTATTGACAATCCGGCGCCGTAACTCTGACGCAATGAGTTACGGTGACGCATCCTTCTGTACAGATTCGTTAACGGATCGCAATCCGGAAAAAACGTAATCTTCTAAAATAACCTCCTTCCATGGACTCAAATAACCTAGGGATAATTTCCTCCTTCCATGGATTTAGCGTTACAACTAGATCCGTTAAGGACTTTACGTGACTTTAAGGTGCGGTAAAGTTTCTCGTTACTGCACGTCGTATTGAGAACGACGGATCTCTAGGAACTCTATATAACAGCTGTAATTGAAGAAATTTACAACGTTTACAAGGAACTGGCACAATAAATTAGCAAAACGTTTGCAAGAAATTCATACTATGCCACGAATTTTACAGTTTTGGTTTATCATCTTCAGTAATGAATATCTGTAATCGAACAAGTGGGAAAAAATTAACCCCCTCAAAATTTGTTAGTTTACGTTTAAAGATCCATTGAATCTTAGAAGAAAAATAAAATCGGTGAGGCTCTAGTCATGCTTAAATTGTAGAGAGTTGTACAGCGAGGAACTACAAGTAACTTAATTGTTGGTTGGTTGTGGCTTACAGGTAACTTACAGGTAAGCCACAACCAACCACCAATTAGGTTACTTGCAGTTCCTCTCTGTACAACTCTCTACAATTTAAGCATGACTAGAGCCTCACCAATGTTGGAGGCAGAAACGTTGCTTGAATAAACAAATCATAAAACTGGCTGTCTACCGTCATTCCTGAAAAGAAAAACACCTACACTACTTCATTTAACTATGCAGCCATAAGGTGAAAACTCAGCTTAACCACATTTTAAAAAACCGTACGCTGCCCAGAGCCTTTTTCCAAAACTAGTGGACCAAAGTTTATGAAATCAGGCTGAAAAAACATACATTGCCATGTGCCAGTAACATAGTCAAGGGATGTGCCATGTGCCAGTAACATTGGCATCAATTTTGATCAACCATAAAGTGTAGTTCTCAAGGGCTGAAATTTTGAAAAATCGAGATCTCGAAAACTTTTAAGGTTCGCTGTGTTGCAAATTCACGGCACTGCTTCATCACAGCTCATGTAAAGAAAGTTTAGGTGTGTTATTCAATTTTATCAATTTTTCTTCAATAGGCGTCTACACCTAAGCAGACACATTAGATACTAGACTCATTAGGTTTGATGAAGGCAGATCAGCTGGCTCTGTGTGCCCCTCCCAACCTTAGGTGTGACACCCTACATACTTATTACAGGTCGAATTTCTGGCGTGAGAATGAGTTTTGAAAGGACGCCAGTACACTCTAGTGGATGTTTGATGAAGGTAGATCAGTTGGTTCTGTGTGTGCTTTGTGATACCTAATGATTCGTTTAATAATATAGTCAGGTGTTCTGCGCAGAAGAGCTATACAATACAGAAATAATAAACATCTGTGTAAAATTTGCTGAACTGAAAAATTGCTAAACACCCAAAGTCTGTTTATACCTAATCGTAGAATATGATTTAGAACGAGTTTATTTGCCATAAAATTGATGGTTAACGATTTCTTTGTCCTCAAAGGTCTCACATTCAAAACATTGTAACATAATATATTACGATAATATACGAAAATTCGCTCATGCGATCATGCTCCATGACGGTGAATTTTTCTTTGTTTAGCCTGGAAACTGTTCTAGGTTTATCTCTGTTCTCTGTCACGAATGATTTATGTAGATGTAACTAATGCAGGTATCACATTCTAGGCATTGAGATTGACTTAAAAAAATACGTAAAAGATAAAATTCCAACATTCATGTAAGTATTACGATCTGGCTACATCATTCTAAACAAAGGGATCTAATTTCATAGTCCAATTAAATAAAGTCCACGATATTCACGTGGATGACAAAATCCTTCGAGTATTTATGATATCATTAAAACAATCGATACACCAAACATCTTATTTTATGGCTACATTTTATGGTGAAATTCGAACCGATTTCTCGGCAATGTACTGCAGGCTGTTTCCGTCACTTCCACTGACTTACTCGTACGTGCTTGTATAATACAGTTGTATTCAGTTATCATGATGATATTCGTCTTTCATGATTTGAACACATGATCCCGAAGCATGTGATAGACATAATTTCAACCCTATCAATTGTTTGATCATATCCTCACACCTACTGATAATGTTGATCACTCACATACATTATACGAGGTGTTAATGGCTACCGTCAGAAGGAGGCGAGTTTAGCAGTGTTGGGCATAATGTTATCGTCGAATACAAATACGATTGTAATCGCGATAATTAGCGAATTTTTGAAGAAAATTAAGCTATTGCTCTCGCCTCAAAATTTGTAGAATGTGAATTTTTGAAAACATTTTATGCAGAAATCCGTTTCAGGCTATTCTGAATCATATTCTGAAGTTTAACGCATTTTTTATGTATGTATGTATGTATATATGTATGTATGATCTGCGCCAAGCGATATCTGAGCTAAAAGGAGTGGCACCTAATAACATCAAGGTCATGGCCGCGACCGTGTCATGGCGCGGGGTGTGGTGCGGGAAAAGCGCCACGGAGTTACTCGAGTTGGGCATCTCGGCAGGAGTACTCCGTGGTATCACCACCCGCGTCCTGAGGGGTTCTTACTTGAACTGGTGGTCATTTTATAGGGGCACTTCCTTTCATCCCATTCTTCCTCCTCGTCCTGCAACTTCCCTTATCCCTAGAGCCGGCGTCCGGTAAACCTGGGCGTCCTCCCCACTTTTTTATTTTATTTGTTTATTTTTCAATTTAATGGTGTGCCCCCTCCGCCTTTGAGGGGAGGTTTGTAAAAAAAAAAAAAAAAGTTAAGGACACAAAACTAAAGTTCAAGTTCGTTGGCCAGCATGATCGGATTACATCTTCGGGTTGAAATTTTCAAAAATGTAGTCAGAAATTTCAAAATAGCCTGTTTTTTGCGATTTGTTGTGCGAAATAATTTTTTCAGCATACTAACATGTGGTATATTCGGAATCAGCGTAAAATTTCCTGTACGAATATGTATCAAGTTTTCAAAAATTTCAAAGTTGAAAAATCAGTCAAAAATCGAAATAATGCCGTTCGCTAGTTGTAATTGCCTTCAATACTGACCACATTGGACATCGAAATCTATGAATATTTACCTACATTTGTCTTTAAATCTACAAGATTAGTTTAATAATAATAAAGTATGAGTACCTCCTAATTATTTTTAATAATTTGATTCCATGTTTGTCTATCAAAATCATAAACTAAAATTTCTCTACACGATCAATAGCGACTGAAATGTCGAAGATTTCTTCAAAAAATCGGTCATGGGGTCATGCTGCATGACTGGACTTTTTTAAAATTAATTAATTAGTTTATTTATTTTTTTGCTTGGTATCACTCCCTACATAATTATTTGTTTTAAATTCTCCTTCCACGTCTGATTTACAAGTATTAACTCAAATTAAATTTCATTCCCTGTTAAGCAATTAAAAAATTTGGTTCAGCATAAAACGTTTAAAATGGCATATCATCTTTACCCTAGTTTCAATATTTCCTCTGAAGGGTCATTCCATGTCAATTCAACACACCCAATTTACCTCACCATATTAGATTTTGCTCAAATTTGGTATACTCATAGTAAGTGTTGAGACTAAGAAAAATACCAAATTTTAAATTTTTATCTCAAACCGTTTCTTAAATATGGCTATGTAAAACTTACAAAATCTTGCCAAAAACCATGAACGGATTTTATACTATTCGCTCTACGAACTGTCCTAATTGAGCTAGAGAGCTGGGGGAGGTCTCATTTTGCAGCTTTTTTTATGCTCTTTCCAGTGATATACAACAGGACATAGGTTCTAATAACAAAAATTTTGTCAAAATACAAATTAAAATTTTGATTTAATTTTTTTCCAAAAAGTACATAATTTAAAATTTTCAAAATATTCCTATAAATACTTAGTACTGTTGTAAACAATGTGACAAAATATAAATATGGGGTGATGATGGGTTCATTGTTTAAAAAAAATATTCCTGACACTAGTTTTCCACTAATAGCCCGGTTTTGACTAAATAATAAACATATTACGTACTTTTACCAAAGAGGTGAGCTATTTAATTAAATATATAAAGGAATACTATGTATAAAGGTAAAAAATATCAGAAATATTAATTCAAAATACTATCTTGTTAAAACAAAACCAATAACCATAGATATACTCCAATAAAAATTAAGTTATTTAGGTTGTTTACTTTAATTTTATACAATTTAAACCAAGTTAAACAAAGCCTATTAATTAGTAAAACAATAATCTTGAACATTTCTATAACAATGAATTTGAAAAAGGTATGAAAATAGTCTACCTAAATACTCGTAGTTATGTAATAATTCTGGTACAAACAGATTAATCAAAATTTACATAATATTGTACATATTTATGATGAAGTAGGTATACGAGTAAATGTAACGCAATTGGTGCAGTACTAACGATAATGTTTAAACAACTATCTAGATTAACACTAACCTGAGGAAAAATTAAGTTTTGAGTTGACAGCAGTTTCCCTAAACATTATCTCAGTTTACGGAATTACATTTTGTAAAAGCCAGTTGGGTTTTCGCTAAGATCGCTTTCAGCTAGATTCAATTTTTTTCTACTTTTTTTACTCTTAGATACATTTGGTTACCAACTCGTATACCTACTTCATCATCATAAATATGTACAATATTATGTAAATTTTGATTAATTTGTTTGTACCAGAATTATTACATAACTATTTAAGTAGACTATTTTCATACCTTTTTCAAATTTATTGTTATAGAAATGTTCAAGATTATTGTTTTACTAATTAATAGGCTTTGTTTAACTTGGTTTAAATTGTATAAAATTAAAGTAAACAACCTAAATAACTTAATTTTTATTGGAGTATATCTATGGTTATTGGTTTTGTTTTAACAAGATAGTATTTTGAATTAATATTTCTGATATTTTTTACCTTTATACATAGTATTCCTTTATATATTTAATTAAATAGCTCACCTCTTTGGTAAAAGTACGTAATATGTTTATTATTTAGTCAAAACCGGGCTATTAGTGGAAAACTAGTGTCAGGAATATTTTTTTTAAACAATGAACCCATCATCACCCCATATTTATATTTTGTCACATTGTTTACAACAGTACTAAGTATTTATAGGAATATTTTGAAAATTTTAAATTATGTACTTTTTGGAAAAAAATTAAATCAAAATTTTAATTTGTATTTTGACAAAATTTTTGTTATTAGAACCTATGTCCTGTTGTATATCACTGGAAAGAGCATAAAAAAAGCTGCAAAATGAGACCTCCCCCAGCTCTCTAGCTCAATTAGGACAGTTCGTAGAGCGAATAGTATAAAATCCGTTCATGGTTTTTGGCAAGATTTTGTAAGTTTTACATAGCCATATTTAAGAAACGGTTTGAGATAAAAATTTAAAATTTGGTATTTTTCTTAGTCTCAACACCTACTATGAGTATACCGAATTTGAGCAAAATCTAAAATGGTGAGGTAAAATTTAAATTTAAAGTGTGTTGATTTGACATGGAATGACCCTGAATGAGGAACACCAAAACCCCTTAAGTCCTCCATATGTTTTCGCCAAAACCCCACAAGTAAGAAAAAAATCGATCAAAACCCCATATGTCCAAACTAAAATTAGGATTTTTTCAACTTTAGTGGTAGTATGATTTGAATGGAGTAGGTAGGTAAGTAAGTAGGTATACTACTTATTTTCCGAAGTCTCCTAAGAATATGCATCAAGTTTTCAAAAATTTCAAAGTTGCAAAATCAGTCAAAAATCGAAATAATGCCGTTCGCTAGTTGTAATATGAATATTTACCTACATTTGTCTTTAAATCTACAAGATTAGTTTAATAATAATAAAGTATGAGTACCTCCTGTTTGTCTATCAAAATCATAAACTAAAATTTCTCTACACGATCAATAGCGACTGAAATGTCGGTGATTTCTTCAAAAATTCGCTCATGGGGTCATGCTGCATGACTGGACTTTTTATTCGTTGATTCTGAGTCAACTGCGATTATGTTCGTATTCGTGTAGTCGTATTCGTTTGTCGGCGATTACACGAATACAACCCATAACAATCCCTCACGGTCATCAATTTCAATAGGGCGTCCCTCCTTGCTAATATTACCTAGCTTCAGAGGGACGTCTTTGAAGCGAATTCAAAGATTGGAGCCCAGCCTATTTGTCTCAAATCTAGTTCAATAGAACGTCCCTCTAAAGCTAGGTAATATTAGCAAATTAAAGGAGGGACGCCCTATTGAAATTGACGATTACACGGATACAAATATAATCGCAGTTGACTCAGAATCAAGGAATAATTATCTTGATTACAACCGTATTCGTATTCGACGATAATCATCAAATCAAATAAAATAAACTTTATTGTACGAAGAAATATTATTTTCATTATGTACAAGCAATCTTAACAATAATTACAGCCGCTCGAGATCTAAATAGAAGAGAAAAAATTAATTTAAAAAAAATGTACAAGTAAATGCAAAGTAAAATGAAACTATGAAAAAATTAAGTAGGGAGCAGAGGAAGGCTTATTATAAGGTCGATACAAATTTCTTGCAGGAGTTAAATTTGATTATATGAGAGAGAGCGAATGCGGACAGGCAGAGAGTTCCACAGCCTCGCACCCACGACGCCAAACGATTGACCAAAAGCTCTGGTAGCATGGCCTGGGATACGAATGGCCCCTGATCTTTGGGAAAGAGAACCTACAATCATGCCTCTAAGATAGCCAGGCAAAGCACCACTCATAATCTTATGAACAGTTAGTAACTGCCGCAATTTAAAGTAATTAAATAAGTCTAAAGCTAAAAATTTGTGTTTGTGCTCAGAGATATGGTCCCTCAACTTTAATTCAAAAGCGTATGGAATACATGAATTGAAGGCAACCTCCAATTTTCGCCTTGAGACACTGTCAAGTTTAACGGTGTAAACAAAGTCACAGTAGAGGAAAATAGGGATAATCAGAGCAACAACTAGGTTTCTCTTCAGAATGGATGGGGTGAAAAATGCCATACGTGTCAGGGAGTGGGAGCGCTCCATAAACCCTACTGCAGACGTAACGATGTGCCTTTGATGTGAGGGTAGAGTTTAATTTCACACCGAGGTCACCTACAGAAGAAGAATAGGGAATAACCACTCCATCCACCAGAATCGGTGGGATAGGGTCAGTAAGTAAAGGCGTTTTGTAATAGACAATACACTGGGTCTTCCTAGGATTATGCCCAACACTGGAGGTTGCTGAGAAAATGAGTTGGAAAGAAATCCTTTCGAAGGATTAAGAAGTCTCTCAGGCCGAATGAACGAATTCTAAAGCGTTTTTAATGTTCACATTGCTGTAGCTGACCTACGAAAAAAAAAAAATATATATATATATATATATAATCAAATTATTTCTCAAGCTTCGTACCTGATACAGTAAACGCTTATTAAGAAATCACTTATCACACCCAATCACTGAACATGTAACTAAAAATCAAATCCGTGACATCATTGTTTCCACTTTGGTGCCATCCTTGAATTCTAGCACATGGGTGCTGTTAGTGGTTTACACGTTTATAACACAAGTTTTTGAGAAAACGGCACGCGACGCGTTCATTCGGGCAAGACTGCAAGCGGTTCACGAAACCCTATTTTGCCCACTGTTGTGCTGGGGAACAGTGATGAATTCTCCCCCACTTCCCGTTCGCAAGACTCCCCGGACTATTCCCGGCTAAACCGATTCTCCGTTTTCCGATCTTTATTTAGCCGAACTTTGTCTCGGTGGGAGAATCGCGGACGCCCTCCCCGCGCGTCACCGTTGTGGCGCAGTTTTTACGGGCCAACGAGAAAAGAACTGTGACGTCATTCGTCAGGACGAGCCATTGGACGGAAACAACGGGGGAGAAGGTCTAAAACATCTGCAGCTAGATATTGGGAATATACCTGAAATGTCGTTCCTTTTCAATTTGTTGAACAACCGGATTGAATGTCCCGAACTCATCTGTGAAATCAACCTACATATTCCAGCTTTTGACATGGAAATGTCTTTTGACTGGGGGTCAAGGAATTTTTCGCGACACTTTTTTTTCACGAAAAATGCAACGCTCCGGCACTTTAGGTTATTAGTAACTCAAAACGCTGCAAATTATTTCACAAAGGTTTATTATTTTTTCAATTGAGTTTGATCGTAGTTTTAGTGGGCTTGCGTACGTCATAAGGCCCGTCCAGACTCCTCGGCGTGTCCTATTTCGAGTTGCCACAACCTATACTTCTATAATTATATACGCATGTTTATATTTCTCGATTTTAGCTCCTATCTATTCAAATAGTTATTGCCTCAATAATATCATTATCTAAGTAGGTACGTACGAAAAGTCGAGATGATATGTTATTAAATATGCGTAGGAAAAGCATTGGCATTAACACAAATATGACCTAGAAAAAAACATATATTCATGCCTCAAACGAACGCCGTACCCTCCTCATGGTGCTGCGGTGTATTATATGGGTATAACACGTAAAAGTAATAAATATCGATTCTCCTACACCCCTCTTTTTTTTCACACCACACTTTTTCACACTTTTTCGCCCGTTTTTGGCCCATAGCATCTATGCGAGTAAAGCGATCGGGATGGTTAAACGTTAGGACCAACTAGACCCCAAATGGAGTCTATGTGCGAAAGAACGGGGTTTTTAAGTCAATTCTTAGGGCTTTTATGGCCCGGACGGCGAACGGCGGACGGACATTTCAAATTTTGATTCTACGCACCTTGAAACGTAGGTAAAGTGACAAAGTTTGAGGGGTGGTTATAAAATTGTTTGCTGCACGATCACATAGGCTTATTATTGGAAATAATAAACCAAAATCTGCAGCTAGATATCGGGAATATACCTAGGGTTGCCAGATTTTTTCGGATCATATAAAGTATAATATATCCTGGCTGCAGCAACCAAGGAAAAGTTCAGTATTTCAATGAAAGTTAAAGTATACATTAAAGTTGACGTTCTCGACTTACACACTAAGGTATTTTTCATTCAGCATCTGCACACAAGGGCTTGAATGTGTCAGATTACTGAAAATACTAAAGTTCGGTTTGAGGAATTAAAAAAGAACCATGGATTGTAATATTTTTACTGAACGTAGGTCACAAAATTTTTATTCCGAAGAAAACATTACTAAACATTTCAATCTTAACGAGCCCATATTTCAGTACGGTAGTATTACATACATAATTGTAATTAGGAACATCATTTTAAATCTCGTTCTCACTGAAAAAAAAAAATATCTCGTGCATCTATTATTGGGCACGTAAGGACTGAGAACTGGGAAACTTTTTTAGGAACTCGAAAAGTTACATTCATTCAGTCCCTCTTTCTTTCTCTGAAACACTGTACCTATAAAATATTAAAAATTCGGAAAAGAGCTGTGGAAATTGAAAATGCAGAAAAACTTTGAAAATTGAAAATTTGGAATAAATCTTTATACTTCACAAAAAAGTGAGTTAGAATTTTAAAATAGTATTAGTGAATTTGTGAGAATTAGAACAAGCCATGATGTGTCGGTGGTACTGATGACACAGCTAAAGAAGAAGAGGTTCTAAAACAACCGAGTCTTTCTTTTGGGAAGGTTAAGCAAACAACATCGTCTATAGGCACCTCTCATTAAAAATAACCAAAATAGCTGAAGGAATCCTCAGCACATAGGGTTCACATACAGAACAGACCCAGGGTATCACATTATGACAGATGACATCCAAAAAGTAAACAGAATCATTGAACCGTTCGTTGCTATTGTAGTGCATGGGGTTGAGTGCCCGGCGGGAGATGGTCAGCCTTCTCAACTTCTCGAGTAGGTAGGTATACGTGAGCGACCCTAGACCGATTTTCGACCATGCAGGTAGGTAGGTAGTTCTGGTTTAGTTAGGTATAGGAACCTTGTCCTTGACTAGTAAGTAGGTGCGGGCTGCTGAACTTTTCTTCTTTTTTTCAAATATAAAGTATTTTGGTCTACTTTAACTTTTTTATGAAGCGTACATTATTTTGAACAAACATAAAGTAGGATACTTTAAATTAAAGTAGATCTGGCAACCCTAAATATACCTGACATGTCGTTCCTTTTCAATTTGTTGAACAACCGGATTGACTGTCCCGAACACATCTCCGAAATCAACATATTCCAGCTTTTTACTCCCGTAATCAACCCATTTTTCATATTCCATTCCCGACAACTAATTACCTGTAGATCTCAATCGAATCCCTGGTCAGGCCAACCATATACTCCAACGTAATCCAGCTTTAGACTTTTTCTATGATCAGCCATCTCGAACCTTCCGCTCAAAAATATTACACACCATCCACGTGCGCCTTGAAATCTCTGTCCACATAGCCTACACTAATCTCAGCTACAAGAAGTATTTGTTTGTGATTTTTACCTTGTATATACATATACTTATATTGTTTTAATTTTCTTTTCTTTTGGAATACCGATTTTATTTCCTCATCGAGAGACTAATTTATTTTGTTAAAAATATTGTAATTGGGAATCGCCCGTATTGTAAATAAATATATCTTACCCTCACGTTAACCACGTTGACACACATTTAAGACCGCTTTCATAAAATTAAAAAAAAATTTAAAAAAAAAAAAAAAAAAAATGTTTAATTCTTCCCTCAATATTTATTGTACCTGCTTATCATGATGCATAATATATGTAGAATCCAAGAAAAGCTGAGTAAGAAAATCTTGCAAACAAGTCTGCAAGACATTAAGACATTTTGTTTGGTCGCGCGCCATTGCCTCACTCTGCATGGGGTTAAGTAGTAAGTAGCGGCGCCCCTCCGGTCACTAAGGAGACTGCAGGGAACAAGTGATTGAGTCAGGTGATTGAACAGAAAAAAATGATGGTTGATGAACAATATATTTCGGTTCGCGTTCTGAGTTCTCTTTATATACTCTGTTTCCTTGTATCCTTATAAGAATATAATTTTAAACTCTCGTAATCGTTTCTTGACCACGTCCCTAGCGGGAACACATTTTATGTTTCCACACTATATCCTTCAACATTATTATCAATGAAGACCGGCAATCTCACCCACCTGAAAATAACCTTTGATTGATTGAATTCCGGTTTGAGTTCAAACAACCGATTATTGGTTGACAACAATGATTAACCGAACATTGAGGTAATGGAAATTCACGCAGAACACACCAGCCTAGATGATTTGGCTGTGCTAGCGGTCATTGCTCATAGCCCTAGAGTTGAAGCGAAAATTATGGCTCATTGGTAGGTACAGAATTTTTCACATTAGGTACATTTCGAAACTACTGCAAACTGATTGTAAAAATATTTCTCTACCATCTCTGAACAGCTGCGGTGGAAGATGGTTGCCCCATAAAAACGGCTAAAATTGAATGTTTTCAAGTTTTTCTTGCGGGATTTTCTTGCGCATCGATGTTATAGAGCATAGAAAATCAAGTCGAACTATAAATTATATCGTGGAATGTGGAAGTTCAGAACAATGCTCCAATTACTCCACATTGATTATCAGACTGATTTTCATGAGTTCTCTCCTACGCCAGTCGTGACGTTTGTTTTTCTATATCACCAGAAACCGGCCTTAATATTGGCCTATTTATTGGCCTTAATATTGGGCCGATATAGCTTTTTCAAAGCTCATACTAATGGTTTATTTACCAAATCCCGATCCAAACATTCGATAAATTTATTTATATTTATATGGAATATAATATTCACCATTCGTTAACGAGTTGGGAATATTATTTCTCGGACGTGTCATATTTCAGGCCAGTTGAGAACAATGTTAACCGTAGAACTCACTTAGCTCAACAATACGTTTCTTCAGGTTGTTAGATAATTTTACTTGTCCCAGGGAAGCCCAGTTTCGAATTTCAGCACCAATGATTTAGAGGAGTATAAAACTTGTAAGAAAATAGTACCCACATTATTTAATACTCTCTTTCTGTTTTATTATTTCAATTCATAATAATAATTGAAGATTCCAAGGCATAATATATTTTTCACTCCCCCCCATTGCAATTAACAAAACACCCAAGAAAAAAGTGATTAAGCATTTGCATGGTTTTACTCCTTAACTATAGATATCAAGAGTTGATTTTGGTTTATTATTTTCAATATTCAGTCGTTGTAATGAATCGTTGGAATCACTTCCAATCAACCCTTTAGGGATGAATTGAAGAGTTAAAATATTAAGAAACAGGATCTCTGAAACTTTGAAAATAACAATAGTGTCCCCCCATTTCGCTTCTACCATCAACGATGTAAAAATGTTAACAGGGATTACAAAGACTAGATTTTGGATGGTGCCTATAATAGGTAATTAGCCATTACTGGTGAACAACGAATCAATAGGACCTAATGATCCGATTGTGTTCAAAGTTCACAAATAATAATTGAGGTAAAATAGATTATTAGATGTTCGTCAATTTCACATCAATAATAGAGATTTGCAGTATATATTTAGTTCCTAAATATAAAAGTGTGCTTCACATGGCAATTAGCTACTATTTGCCGTAGCGATTATGTTCAGATTTTCTTTGCAACATACGTTAACCATCTGATTCATAATTCATTGATTTTTGATGTGCATTTTGAAGAATTGCTTAACTACCCAGCTTGTTTGATGTTGACAAACTGAGTTGGAAGCGATGAAGGATTAGATCTAACCAGATGAGTGTTATTCATCACATGAAACTGCTGTGACGGGTGGGATCAATGATGAGGGGATGAAGGTCGGAGAATGAATACCAATACCTCCGGGCATTACAATCCAACAAAAAAATGGGTCCCCCGTTCTGACACTCTTCTTGATTTTCATTATTGTCACTTCAGTGGTAGGTCATTTACAGTCCATGTAGCTTCTAGATATGAATATTTGACTTGACAATCAGCAACTGTTTGCCAAGTTCAGACTTTTTTTTTCTTTTTTGCAACGCACGGGTTAACCAACTGATTCAAAGCACATTGATTTTGAACGCACTCGTTGTTGCAACTCTTTGAAGAACTACCTAACTGTCACACTTGTTTCACACTGATATGCAGAAATGGATACGATGAAGGATTAGATCTAACCAGACGCGTGTTATTCATCACATGAAACGGATGCGACGGTTGGCATAAAGCGTGAGAGGATGAAGGTCGGGGAATGAATACTATGAGGCCCTGAATATGGTGGGGTGAGGGGTGGTGTCACATGGTCACGCCGCAGGATAACGTGAGTGGATGTGTATAGGTCCTTATGCCTGAAACAGGTCTTGGTACTGGCGCGAAATGGAGCTGGACGAACTTTTGACATGACTTCGCTGAAGTTGTGGATGAGATCCTTCAGTCATGGGCTTGTTCGAAGGAATCAGGAATTCTCCAGGAAGGCAAAGAGGTTGGCCATAAACTACCGTTTTTCTGATGTCGTCATTAGGGGGGAGTGATGTAGCAGTTCGCGTGACGGTTACCTACCTACCAATGCTTCACTTTTGTTTGTACAATTTGTGCTCTACAGTTAATTTGATTTACGATCGTATGTTCAATATTCCAATAATAAATCAGTTCGTGTTTTTCTTCCGGCAAATAATGTGTTTTTCTTATAAAATATAAGTTTGTCTTATTATTGATATAAGACCACAAAAATACCAATACCTCTGGGCAATAGAATCATACAAGAAAATGGGTCCCCCTTTCTGACACTCCTTGATTTTCATTATTGTCACATCAGTGGTAGGTCATGTACAGTCCATGTAGCTTCTAGTTATAAATATTCGCTCATAATAATATTGACTTGACAATCAGCGACTGCTTGCACGATTCGGACTTTTTTTTGCAACGCACGGGTTAACCAGCTGATTCATAACACATTGATTTTGCACGCAGTCTTGTTGCAACTTCTTGAAGAACTATCTAACTGTCACACTTGTTTGACATAGATATGCAGAGTTGGATACGATGAAGGATTAGATCTAACCAGAAGCGTGTTATTCATCACATGAAACGGATGCGACGGGTGGCATAAAGCGTGAGAGGATGAAGGTCGGGGAATGAATACCAATACCTCCCGGGCATTAGAATCCAACAAGAAAATGGGTCGCCCTCTCTGACACCCTCCCCTAAACCGAAGGGACACCGGGAAACCGTCTCGGAGGAAGGGACGCACAGAGGAGAGATAGTGCCAAGATGAATGTCGTCCCGATGCAGATGAGATCCGAACAATTCCGTCCCTTCCTCCTAACGCCCTTCACGTTATTAGACAATATTAAAGACGTCTGAATCGGTTTCCTCCCCCACTTCATCCCCTATTTTCCCCATCCGACCTTCCATCCCTTTAGAACCCCCATCCCCACAACCATCCACACCAAGAAGTAATTACTACCTAACTATCGACAACTTATCAAATCCATCCTTCTGCCTTCTCTAATGGCTACTCCGAAGACTTTTGTAATTTCCCTACTCCTCCGCCCTTGTCCAAGAACAAGAACTTTTTTCCCCGCTGTCATTCGCCAGTACGTTCACAATTTTAATAACGGTTCCTCCCTTGTTCAACCATTGAATGGCATTTAATTGAAAAAGTTGGTTCTACTTGGAAAAGTTTACATAATTCATAACTATTGAGCGAGACGCGAACTGTCACATTTTATGAGTACCTTTACAATAAGTAAGTACTGAAGCATTATCATTTCTACCACCAAAAAGCTACAATTTATTCATGGAATAATTTTCATTAAATCAACCATTCATCTTGGACTTCATAAATAGTAGGTATTCTCCCTAAATAAGTAGGTACCTAGTTTCTTCCTGGTTTAGTGTTCTAGCACAAAGTTTTTTCGTATCCACCACTATCCGGATGAACAGAAAAATAATTATAACTACCTACTAAATCATGTGAGGTAAAGTTGTGAAGGCCTATTTCCCTAACATTATTGATCACTACTATCATACTATACAGTGTTATTATAGAATTGGTAACAGTAGCCATAAATGGAGTGTCGTTGGGTGAGTGACGTTGTGTACCTACTCATAATAAGACGTGAGAAAGCGTTAAGCAGCCTTAATCTCGAACGGTTTTTCCCAGCATGGAACATTATTTAATCTTGATCCACCAGCCTGAATCCAAATATATCGTTTAAAAGTTGCCGAAAGTTAGTACCCTTTGATTGGTATTGAGAATTTGACCAATTTTTATTGAATTTCGTTATTTTTTTGGACTTATGGTTGATTGAATGATAACGCACTATAATTAGGGCAATGGAATGGGGTAGTTTTCTATTAAAAGGGTTGAAGCAATTAACTTACAGCACTGAGAGGATTGCCTAGAGGCTGAAATGTTCGACAACTAGCCAGGCAGCATGTTTCGCGTCAATTTTAGTTGAACGCGCCTAACAAATGGGGAAAAAATCTACAATCATGTTGACGTTATTTTTTCTTGTCGAAGATTAAGTTGAGTATTAAAATTAACTATTCACATCATTCAGATCTATTTTTCTAATTAATCTATATTTTACCAACAGGATTGGTTACATTTTAACACAGAATGTGTTTTAGCCATGGACTAACTAGCCGAAAATGGAACGCGGGATGGTAACGAAATGTGTGACGGATGATTTTCACGTACAACCGAGTCGTTGCTAGGGAAATGGTACTTCGTCGTTTTTCATCCCACAAAATTCGTTGACCATTCGTTCGAAAGCTCTCGATTTATCCAACAATATTATGTTAACTACTGCGAAGTGCGTGTCGAACAAACTGAGTTATGAGCATGGTTATATAAATAATTGTTTACACACAGGTGATCATTCTCAATTATTGATATTGTGAACATGATTGCAACCGCTTGTTAATTTCTGATGATTTCATTGAGCTTGTGTTTCGATGATTTGATTCATAGCAGGTGATCTGAGTATTACGAAAACGGTTTGATTTGTGAAGCGGAGGTTAAATAATTTGAATAGGTAATTTCTATACTTTACACTCTAGGAAGCTGTAATTTCGTTTGTAGCCTCTTTAGGACATTTACTTGACGATGCTCAGGGTCCGGATCAGATGTGTGGCTCTTAAAGCTAATTTCTATGCTTTACACTCTAGGAAGCTGTAATTTCGTATGTAGCCTCTTTAGGACATTTACTTGACGATGCTCAGGGTCCGGATCAGATGTGTGGCTCTTAAAGCTAATTTCTATGCTTTACACTCTAGGAAGCTGTAATTTCGTATGTAGCCTCTTTAGGACATTTACTTGACGATGTCCAGGGTCCGGATCAGATGAGTGGCTTTTAAAGCTAATTTCTATACTTTACACTCTAGGAAGCTGTAATTTCGTATGTAGCCTCTTTAGGACATTTACTTGATAAATCGCTCTTGATTTATCACGAATTTATTTCGTTTTTTTTTTTTTCGTAGTTTCATACTATAACTATATAAATTGATGTTATAAATGAATAGTAAACAATGACGCTTGTTTGGTTGTCACTTGGTTGCGCGACAACGCAAACACATTCTGTGTTTCAATAATTTCGTCCGAAGTATGTAAATAGAGGTAACCGGGGGTCCAGGGGGCTTGCCCCCTGGCGAGGCGCGGAGCGCCGAGTTTTTTTTTTAAATTGAGCTTGCGAGAATCTAGACCACCAACTATACCTACACAACATCATTCTGATATATTTTTCCAAATATTCTATAATTTACCAAAAGGGTTGATTTATGAGTTTTTTATGTCTGAGATGCGTCCTTGTGAACATCCAGACCTCCAAATTAGAAGAATAGAAAATCGCCCCGTTTCTCCCGATATCGAACAGGGTCGAGTCCAAAAGTAATCATACTTACTCAACTTATTGCTTGACGGGGACGAGTCCAATAACTCCCTCAGTGATTACTTACTACTATATCATTGCATCTAAACCTCACAACGTTCGATCGAAATGAGTAAGTATCTGTGTCATCAAGGTAACATGTGTTATAGTTTCTGGTTCTTACTGCCAATTATATAGTGGGGACAGGACTAAAGTTTTTGACTAGGCTCTGACTTTAGTGCAGCCGAACTTTTTAAAACCACTATTAAGCAATGTAAATCGATGTTAGTTTGTTTCAAATGTCATCAGCGAGAAAGAGGGGACTCTAACGATTTCAAATCATATTTTTAAAATTAGAAAACGGTGGTTTGAAGTGGCATATTCTACGTTGTAATCGGTCATAATGTCACGCAAGGGGGTTTTTATGAATCGATGATTCCATTACTCGACCTACGCATCCCTCTCGCATATTGAGAACATTCGTTTGTTACTCTTTGCTTGATGCTGCCAGGTAAACTGTTGGTTTGGAATTTCACCAAACATCATTAGCAGAGTTCAACACCCGAGTGGTAAACAAACAAACTTACGAGGTTTCATTTGTTAGTGCCAGTGGCCGCGAATTTCTTCTGACCCACCTGCTACCGTTCGTTTCTCGGCCGGTCCCCTTTGAGCCTACAGAAAGACTGAGAAAGACGCTTGAATATGCCAAGAAATTTCAATAAGCACTAACTAGAAGTGTTTTAAAATTTTTTTTTATTTAAGAATTTAGCCGCATCTCAACCTGAATGGTCATTAGCGGCATTGCACGAGGTTCCAAGTGAGACACTAAAAGTGGTACGATTCTAAACTATAACTAAGACTAGATAAATAGGCTTACATTAAATCTAAGTGAAATAAAGCTATGACTAGGTGCAAATAAATATATTACAGATTAAAAATATCACAGTTACTAACTAGAAGTATCTCGATATTAAGGGCTGGTTTATTAATTATCTACATTAACTCCAGGATAGCTATACTGAGTATAATGGTGCTATACTCCAGATGAAGAATGTGAGTCGTTTATCAATGCCAAATTTCCTTGCAGATAAAATTCTCCCTCAGATAACGCCGTTAGCATCATCATTGGTGTCTGTAGGCGACTAAATTATGGCAATTTACACATGGAGCTATCACAGAATAGAGCAGGAGCTATATTTTCTTCATTTTATTTATTTATTTGGCAAAAACGTACCTATTTATAAGAAAATTAAACAAACAAATTAAAACAAGATACTTCTTTTTTAAAAAGTGAACATTTGGCAAAGACTTTAAATTGGAACTAATTTAATCAAGGACTTCAAAAAAATCAAATAATTTGCCCACCAAGGCTTAAAGTTCAAAAGAACTTGTGTCCCCTGGTGGAGTCTTACTCTTAATAAGAGGCGCCCAGCTGTACAATACTAGACTATACATATATAAAAACAAAAATAAATATGACTATATATAAAGATAAAACTGGCGGAAACAGAAATAACTACTCAAAATAAAATACCCATAACCGATATGAAAATAATATTTAAAATTAATTATGAATTCACATGAAATGCAGAACATCAATTCCCAATGGTTCCCAACAATTACTGAAAGTCAGAAAGAATCCCCATGTCAGAATTTCATGGATCGACTATTTAAAAAAACCGGGTCTGACGTCCACAACACTACAGTGTACATCATGCTATCAAGCTCGGCAAATAAGAAACCACCACATTTTTGCCATTTGCTATTTGCTTCATTTCTAGAGAGAGAAATACATATACGAATTGCGATATTGCAACCTGAATTGTTGTGGTCAGTAAGTTTTGAACTTGATTTCATCTTCGATCTGTGTTAAGAATGTAAAGAACGGTAACTTTGTCCAAACGAAACCTCAATAAAAATACGCACTCGGCCCATATTATTAGGTAATCTACACGGGGTCTTACTTGGTGTATACGGTTTTCTTTTCCATTCAACGAATTATGCTACGATAGAATCTTCGCCGTTGCTGCTATTTGAAGACAAATCCAAAATATCCATTCCATTGGAAGGTACCAAAATAAAGACAATCAAACGAGATTCAAATTAGATTTTTGTAAATAAATAAATTTGTTTGAGATTAGAAAGCTATAGATATATCATTAAACTCCAGTTATAATTGTTATCCAGCATTGTAATTGAAGAAGAAATGTAATTGGAGTAATTTTATTTTAAAAATCCATGATCTTACTAAGTTGATAATTGTAATCAACACGTTTAAATGTTAACCGACCTGTTGAATTTTCTTGAAAGCTTACAGTCAAAGTTGCTATTTGTCACAGTTTTTAAGAACGATTATAATAAATTCAAATGGGGTGATGCAAAAATGGATTGTCAACCTAAGTACCCATATTTTAAAGAAAGCCCTTAACTGATAAATCATATTGTTTTATCATTCACTAGTTACGTTAAATTTTTTATAATGATTTTCCAATAACAACCATTAAAAATTATGGTTTACTAGTATTGAACGTGGTAACAAGTTTTGCTGGTGTTGGGTCTTTATCTTTATATATAATTCCGAACGGTCTTTGAAATTGTGAAGAACTTCGCGGTCCGATTTTAGTGATAGACTGCTCATTCGAATCAGCACGGCCCCAAGTTTGTTGCAAAAGTGTCGCGGTTCGTCTCTATACCCACCTTGATCGTGTTCTAGCACTTTCAGTGCGGGACCTCAAACTGTGACATACCCACCAACCTGAAAAATTTTCGGGCAAATAATTCGACATAGGTGCACTTTTTCCACTTGGAAATAAGTCCTAAAGTCATTCCATACGAAAAATACTATTTCTACCCTAATTTTGAGGAGGGGTTCTTAAGCACCCTCCCGCTTGGTCACTCTGCAGATCGGCAACCCTGGGTGCACCGCTGTTGTGCGGGTTCATGTTCGCTCCGTGATTGTCCCGCCCCTACCCTGAACAATTAGCTCTTTTGACCGAAATGTAACCTTTTGGCTACCTGGTAACATACCAAACTGTTGAGCATTGACTTTGAGTTGAAATGACTTGAGAATTCATTCTTCCAATAGCAAAAATCTACCAACTCTGTATTTCCACTGGTTGAAGGCGTCGGATCCATTTCTCAGCAAAAGACAAGAAAGTTGCATGGACTTGAAAAAAACTAGACTTATCTGGACGATATTAATAAATATTGTAAAGCATTCTGAACAAAAAACTTGAAAATACTTTCCAATAAACGTGAAAACCATTGAGTTTACAAAATGACGTGAATTTTTTTAAAATTTCAAGCTGGCGAACGATCCTGGCTATACAAGGTGACAGCTAAAGTCGTACTGAATTGGTTTAAGGAGGGAAACACCGACTTCAAGTGTTGGGGTGGGAGAGCAATGGACCCGCCCAAGGCGGTAGGTATGAAGGTTGAGGGGCGCTTAAGTACCCTCCCGTTTGGCACGAAAGCACGGAGGGGCGCTTAAGCGCCCACACGCACTGAAAGTGCTAGGCTGTCCTTATCAACGGGAGTTGTTTATTAGGCTGTGGCGGTAACAATAGTTGCCATCAATTCACGTAGTGTAGTTACTAACATCTAGGAGAGTTATTTCTGAACGAAGAAATTGAAACTGAAGAACTTGGCGGACTTTATATATAATTCCGAACGGTCTTTATATATAATTCCGAACGGTATTTATATATAATTCCGAATCAGCACGGCCTCAGGTGTCGGTAAGTAAGAAACGTAGTGATGGGGTCTTTTCTGATCAGCTGAGTGAGCTAAACGTTTTCCTGTTCACTGTAGGAAGTCGAAATTTGATAGGGAGACTCTCTGGGACATTAAGAGACGAGTGAAGTGACGGGGTCTTTTCTGATCAGCTGAGTGAGCTAAATCCTTTCCTGTTCATTGTAGGAAGTTGAAATTTGATAGGGAGACTCTCTGTTTATTAGGCTCTGGCAGTAACAACAGTAGCCACGGTAAGTAAGAAACGTTGTGTAGTTACTAACATCTAGGAGAGTCATTTCTGAACGATCCTATTGGACATGACACAACACTCGAAATAATCCTGACACAGACCAAGCACGAGCTTTGCTGGAGTGGTACCAGACGCATCAGGACGAAGACAGCTGTAGCATCTCCTACACACAACTCAACACCACTTCGACATCTCCGAGTATTACCAATCAAGATACAATCAACGATATGAAGAAGGAGAAAGAAGAACGGACGCGCAGATTCACACGCTTACAAAGAAACGAAGAAGACTCGAGATAGACTTACACCATCATCTCACCATGCCCAAATTCTGAATTCCCCGATTGAACTTCTTGTTTAGTCTCATAGTGGCGAGGACCATTACTTACATTTTGATCGTTATTAATTTCCTCTTTTTTAATCATTCATTAACATCGCCTTAGCTTTGCACCAGGTCACATAACGCCGCAAATAGGTAGGACTTATATCGTTACTATAATGTGCTGAGTTCCTGTTAGGTACTACTGTTATACGGACTAGATTAGGGCTTTCCAAGCCCTAACAGGCCTCTAGTTTGTCAATAGAAGGGAAACGACAGGTTTAATCATAGCCCCAAAACAAATCCAGGCTTCAATGTTTTTCCTTTCTAGCGGAAAATTTTAATATCGTTCACTCCGATTCGAACATATTTCTCATAAGCATATCATGCATCCATCAGGATTAAACAAAAGCTAATATGGGATGATAGGAAACCGCAAAGTATCATATGAACATGGCATAGTTATCGTAAAAAGTGATGCCGTACATTTCCCCGAATCATCCTACGAAACGACAATATATCGTACATCTGGCAACACTGTGTACACTCAGGTATATCATTGTTTTATCGATGATACACAATTCATTTTCGGCATGACGGAACTTATTGCATCTCTGAAGTGCCGAACTGATAGCTGAACAGTTTCCCTTTATGACGGCATATTTGTGTGAAGCAACATTTCCAATGAATAACAGAGCGATTGGAAAACAAGTGCCGTCACCCCTGATTTCACCTGTTCAAACATTGAGGGTCATCAATGAATCTGTCGATATACCAACCGTCTCCAGCCGCGCTCCTCTCACACCAACCCCTTTGCCCAATGTTCCGATTCAGCTGAGCATTATTTGCTATTGATCACTCGCTTTCTAATCATCTCGACGTGTTGCGTGCTTATTGAAAGGTCGTTGTGACGGATAATTAAGGGAGAAACAAGGCCCTCTCTGTCCTTAGCACTATAATCATCAATATCTAGCCACGAATGTAGGCCGTATGAAAGAATTATTGGATGAGGGCACCGATGAATAACGCGGTTGGGCGTTCCTGAAAGGTCAATCAATCAATTCAACAATCAACTAATCAATCATTGTATCTGTTTGCTGTATAAAACCAACATTAGATGCTTATATGCCTTTAACGGGCTATATTAAATGTCTTGGAGTTGCTCTTAATGACTGGAGATTTCCGTTCTAACCATTTTTAGAGTCAGAGCTAGGTGTCTCATCTTTAAGCATCTGAATTATTTTCCCATTTTTGCGATCAAACATGGAACACAGCTTCTCGTCTTATTCGCATCAAAATATTTGAAGCCCCCTCGACCTCATTTCAGAGCAAATAAGATAAGTTTCCCGTCGTCTGGGAAACTGACGGACGTTTTTCATATTTCCCATCCGATCTCCAACCAGTTGAAGGCCATTTCAGTCATCCGTCTCATCAGTCATCAACTGCCTCGACCCTTCGCCTCCATTTGACGTTACTTAATTAAAATCTGTTTGTACTTCTTGAGACTTCTAGAGAAATTCAATTAGAGAATACGTTTAAATTTGATTAAATCACAGTTTCAACTGTTTTTCCTAACGATGTTTACTAACGAATCTTGGAAGGTTTAATAAATTATTTTATTACATTTATTAAGTTTTTTCTACTGCTGAATAATAAAAATCCATTATTGATAGTAACAAACCTAAATAGGAAAAATCCATCTGGTCTACCGTCACGTTGTGAAGGCTCCGAAGAGCAAATGAGTTTGGCTCGTGCGCTCAATTGCAAAGAAAGGGGCCTTGTCAAGCATGTCGACAACCATAGGGATGATTGCGCTAAACTCGCTAGTCTAGCCAGGGAAAGTGTAGGAGTGGAACCAGTATTACGGGAAGCAGAAAGCGAGAGGCCAACGCTCATCGCCGATATCGTGGTGGAAGGATTGTGGGAAGGTGAGAGGAAAGCGTTTTTTAGATAACCGCATTGTTAATGTCTTCACCAAGATTGGTACGCAGCTGCAAGGGCACATTCACAGCAAAAGCATGCGAAATATAATGTGGCAGCAGAGAACAGAAGAGGATCATTTACTCCATGAATCTTTTCTTGTGATGGAGCCTTACATGTGGAGTGCAGTGTTTTTCTTAAGAGACTGGCAGATCGACTCAGTGATAGTGGGCAAAGCCGTACAGCCAAGTATTGAGTTGGGTAAGAGTGAAAATTCAATTTTCCATCATTCGGGCAGTATCTCTACGCTTGCAAGGAAGCCGCAGGAAGTTGCGTCACCTGAATTTAGAGGATGGTGCTGCTGTACCTGCCATCAGCTAAAGGAATAACATGAATAAACTGTCAAAAATTGGAAGAAAAAAAAAAAAAAAAAAAAACTGTTACATGGAACTCATCAGGAAACTTTGTTCAATTCTAATTACAAGTTCGTTCCCATTTTTTTCAATAAAAGTGTTCTGTTATGTAAAAAAAAAGAAAGAAAAAAAAAAAAAAAAAAAAAAAAAAAAAAAAACATTGATCCACGTGTTTTAAAGTTGTATTCCTTGTTGAGTGCAAGAACCGAAGTGGGCAGGCTTGCAGTCGCCTTCGGATGTAGGTAACTACTAACGTTGTGACTCCCAACCAACCTAGGTCGAATGGTTTAGAAGCTCTGGGCCGTACCGGTTAGTGCATTACTCTCAATATTCTTATTGTTGGTTACTGATAAAGTTCTAACCGTGGAAATCAATCTAATTGTAACTCTTTCTTTTCCAAGGAAATAGAGAACGTTCTTCATTAACTTCCGTTTTTCATTGAAATTGGTTTCCACATCTTCGTCGAGTGTATTTTAGTTCTATTAGGGAATCCATACAAGGAAACCAGCATCGGGAACGTAGTAGCTGTTTTGCTATAACTATTCTTGGGTGAATGCTCTGTGAGATTCCTCGATAGCTAACTTTCGTTCAACCTTCTCTCTCCTACTTTTGAATGATTATAGTTTGATTAGAGTAGAATCTATTCTTATATTAGTGTACCTACAAATGATTATAATTTGATTAAAATTAATTCTATTCTTATATTAGTCAAACTAATTATAACAATGTGCAATACCGGAAAATCATTGTTTGATTCCGTCACCAAAAATTCTTCAAGTGGGTTTGTTCGCAGTGCCGGTTGGAAACGGTTGCCAACCGTTGGTGACTAGGTTTGTGATTGGTTTAGCGCGCATGCCTGACCACCACCTAATTTCGAACCGATGGTAACCAAATCTGCACTGCGAACGGTTTTGACTGAAGTAAACCATCGCGTAGGTGCCAACTGCTGTAACCTGCTTGGTGGGGTCGCGCCATCCTTTGAATTGGTAAACATTTTATGTATTAGAAAAGAACCTGAACCGTAAAGAGATAACCTGCAAGACCACTACAGGTTGAAAAATGAAAAATATTCATTGGGAACACACGTTCCAAAAGGAATAAGAAATCCATGCAATTTGGATCAATGCTCAATCTTTTCTTGCATCCAGCTGATGATTTTGTGGGAGAATGTGGTGTTTATCTTCCGGGAAGATTTCAACTCGATCTCGAGGTCGGCCTTCGTTCTTAATTTGTAATTTTAAAAGCTTTACAAACAACATTCCAGTTGTGATCAAGTAACAACATTTTAATGTATGATTTTGTTGCTATTCAGACGAAGATTCCCATTGAACGTTACAAATAAGATTTTCCACATTACACAACTCAGACTAGAAACTCTTAATAAATAACCGTATAAGTAAAACGAGGGTAAATGCAATGGCAGAACTTAGTAAACAGTGCACAACATGCAGATATCCGACAGCTATCTTATCTCCTTTGGCTGGCTTATCTTAGTATCTCTACACTCGATGAGCTCCCACACATCTCACAGTGGAATGATTTGATTTGCTACTTCGAGTCGCGGTGAGGTTATCGCCAGGCTACAAACGGACCTGGTGAGAGAAACAATTGTCTATGCTTCAAATGAATCCGGACTCGAATCTTCTAATCTCTTTGTTTCCAGGCCTGAATCGTGCATTTACATCAATGGAAGTTTTAGTAGTTTTTGCAAGCAATTACTTCATGAAACAAATACCATAAATTTGTATAGAGCAAACATCTCAAGATATTTGCGAAGAAAAATTAGAGAGTCAAACTCCTTAACTAACATCACCCGTTTGGAGGACTAAAATAAGCTTCAATTGACCCGATTGATAAAATAATTGAAATGCACATACCAACGGTATGTTTCTTCTCTCTTCCATTCTCAACAAAAAAATAAAGCTTGTCGGACTTTTTGTTCTGTCTAATAGAACTATCGCTTTTTTTTCGCATTATATTGAGTTCATATGCAATAAGGCAATGAGGATGCTAGGCTTCTTGAAGAGAACGACATCAGATTTTACCGATGCCATGACCCTGACTCTTCTATACACCGCTATTGTCCGATCCACGATTGAATATTGAGCTATAGTTTAGTCTGCTTTTTATAATATAGTTAGAGTTAAATTGGAGAAGATCCAGAATAAATTTCTAAGATTTTTAGCAATTAGAGTGGGTGTGCCGATCAGTGGTGACTCATTACATGTAACGATGATGGGCATAAGTGGTCTGTCTCCGTTAGAGAAAAGCCGAAGGTGGATGGATGCAGCATTCGTTGTCAAGCTGTTCAATAGTGGAATCGACTGTCCCTCACTCTAATCCTTATTTGATTTTAATGTCCCCAACTACAACATGCACCACCATTTCATTTTTTCTTTTCCTCACCCACACTAATTATTTATTAAATAGCCCTACTACTAGAATTCAGAGACATATTTAAATTATTTGGCTTCATTGTCCAAAGATTTAGATCTGTTCACCTCCAGTCTAAGTTAAGTACTTCAAGAAGCAGGTTTTGTCCCTAATTTAATATTTTAGTTCGGTTTTGATTTATCATGTCCTGTGACCTTCTTTATTGAAATTCGTGTTAATTGTTGATCTATTTTTTCTGTACCTTGTAATTTTGGTTAAGTTTAAGAAATTTCATGAACTCCAGCATCCATGTCATGAACTTTTCTGTTTTGTTATATACATCTATTTTTCGTCATGTATATTGTAATTGGTCTACGCCCGTGCCATCTATTCAAATAAATAAATAAATATGTTGCATATAACCAGTAAATATAACAAGTACTTGAATTTGATCACATAATTAACGAGTTACATAGTATTTTTTCTACTGATAAAACACTTCAGTAGCTGTAGGAATTGCTTATAATCTGATTCCTGCGTTTTCCACAAATTTTAACAGCTCCTTCAGTTCACTAGTCTTGATTTCTCTGAGTAAACTAGGCAGATCTTGGTATTTATTTAACTTGGCGTATATTTCTCTTTCTGGTGCATATTGTGGGCAGATGGCTAATTAATGTTCAACGATTATGATCAAAACGTCCTCGCAAAACTCACAGGTTTTGGAGTAGACCACGTTTAGCATACGAAGACATCGGTTAATGGTGCCATGTCCAGTACGGAAAACTTTTGCATTATTGTTAGACTGCTTACTTGGAATTTTTTGCAGTCAACCTTTATTGATCTGTCATTTCCTGTGAAAATATAGTAGAATGTCAATGAACGAAAATCTAGGTTCGGCTCCAGCGGCTATTTGTCACATAGGGATAGCTGGACAAACATGATGAACTCAAAAAGAATCCGACGGCTTTGATAATCCCTAACATGGACTTTTCATTCACCTAGAGAGCAAAACGTGATCGCATGTTTCGCTTTTGATATCACTAATGACTCGCCTTCAACAATGGGGAACCGGACATACGGATATGACCCTTCCCTGTACAACTCCTGCCGTTCCACTTTAGGGGCGGCCGCCTCTGAAACGAATGCATCTGGGATGATGAATGGCCAAGCAGCCACAATGGCGGATGTCACATTGTAATGGTTGATAAAGGAGGTAAAATCGAGAGCTTTTCGACTGTTCCGAAAATTGATACGTGTGATGGAATGTTGAACGTCCTCATTGGTAGAGAGATGCATTTTTGACATTCGAAACAACAAAATACAAAACATAAATGAAACATATCAATTAATAATTAATGGAAACCGTTATTGAATACAACTTGAATGGAATGGCGGAGCGATAAGCTTTGTACGGTATTGATATTCATTCCGTGGGAAACTCGTTTTGGTTAATTCAATCGTGCTGCTTGACTGGAACTTTTGTAATATTTTGCAGTTTTCCTTTAGTGAAATGGGTTTCCACAACTTCGTCGAGAGTGAATTACATAACTTAAGTTTTAGTTTTTGTTTCCATTCATCATGACTGAGAAAATTATTATCGTAGATGTAGATACAGAATATATAATAACGACTGCCTACAAGTAGGGCAGAAGGGGGGGGGGGGGGGGGGGGGGGGATATGGTCCATGTTTTTTTAAACTATGAAAAAACTACCTGATGAAGTAGATTCTTACTGAAAAACTTCAATAACAGTTAATCTCACATCTTGTGATGAAAAAATCACAATAATTGTGACAATATAATCAACAGAAGTATTATTAACATTTTTATGAAAAGTTTTCAAAAGTAAGGTTTTGAAAAATGAGGTTAAAATTTGGACCACCTCAAAACTTACAAGGAGAATGAACAAATTCTTAGCTTAACTCTCTAAAATGCATTAAGATAGTTGATAGTGTTCAGAGTTATGTTAAAAATTGCTGTTCTTGCAGTAATCACAAATGCATGCTTGTTTCACAATCTGAACTCAATGATTGGGCCCAAGCGTGACAGAACGAACTGTATTCTCAGTTCTCCATTTCGTGAATCAGAAAATGGTTCTGTTGAGAATCAAGAACAAACATTCACATTGAAATCTCAAACTTTAATGAATCAATACAGTTTACCATAACAATTTACCAAGGTTGATGTTGTAATGATATTGTAGAGGGCAATATCTCAAGACACCCCCTCAACATCAACCGATGAGTGAATAAATCCAAATCGTGATCGGAAGTCTTACAAATTTCTCCCTTCTTGTCAAAATCGAGCAAAGTGCCCAGGCTTCCTATAATTGAAGCACACTCTATTGGAGGAAAACTGCAGTTTCCGTGTTTCTGCCAAACCAGTTCCATTCTGTTTTCGTGCCTCACTTTCCTCTATTATTGATGGTATTGTATCTCTGGACTTGATGGCAGTTCGAAAATATTCTCAAGATCACGTGGTAGGGAATAGAGGAGCATGATTGTGAGAATATCTTGATTTATATTGATCTCCATGTTTTCAAGTTTATCTAATATGTTGAAAAAATCATTAAAACGATCTCTCACAACATCTCCTGTTTTCATCCTTTTCAAAACTAAGTTTTTCAACAAAGACGCTTTCCCTTTCGATTCATAGATTGAACTGAATTGGTCCCAAACATCTTTGGAAGATTCGGCCTCCGCTTTCCCGTCCGCTAATTCCCATTCTTTTGCGTGTTTTTTCATCTGTTGGCTTCACGATGTTCCCGATGACGTATCCTAAATAATCATTTTTAGTCAATAGAGCTTCAACGTGCATCTTCCATGTATCGTAATTTTCCCACCCCAGCGGATCAATTTTAAGCAAACTAGAACTTCACTTCACTTTTTCCTCCTAAATGTGAAGTCTCATAATCTTGGTTGAGAACCTAGAACAAACATTCACATTGAAATTTCAAACTTTAATGAATCAATACAGTTTACCATAACAATTTACCAAGTTTGATGATGTAATTGTAGAGGACAATATCTCAACAGGTTCGTTGCAGATCAAGCAATTCGCATTTTCATCTCCTTCTAGGTAAGTTGATGATACTGATGGTATGTCACTTCCGGCATCATCTCCAGATTTCCACATCCATGAACCATGACCATGACCCCGAACCGCCTCCATGAACCGTGGTCCATTTTCCATGGTTTTTTTCAGGTCTGATCTTCATCTTGGTTGTGCTAGATGTATCCTGCGAGTGGGGAGTGGGGGGACTTATGCTTGTCATATTCAGCCTCCAAAATCTTCAGATGTCCATCACACTCTCCCTATTAAAGCCTATGGCTCAGGCAATTGAAGTGCCTCCCAATCTCTTGTGGACCCTCTTTCTTTCTTGGCATCTTCACGAATCTAAATTTAAAGTAATTACTAAAATGTCAAAAGTATAAACACATAGGTACGTGAATACAACAAGCACATCTACGAAATAACATGGTTTTTCAATAATAAAAAAGTAAGGGTGTATTATTTAAGAATATGTCGTAATATGGACTATACTGGTCCATATTACCACCTATAGCCATCTTGGAAACTGTGAGATAAACCCCACCTTAAAAAATTCATTTGAAAAAAACTACCTACAGCTACTGATTCGACTTATTAAAACAAACATAAGGTTTTGAATTTCAGTAATAAAGATTAAATAAACTTACCGTTTCAAACATTACGTTGAATGAAGAATCCGGAAACGAGACTTTACTCAAAAGACTTAAGGGAAAAAAAAAAAAAAACTGAAAGATCTACTTTGCAGTGGGCAGGAGGGGGTCCCACTTGGTAGGTAATTATCGTGTTTACCGTTAGATTGTACTGAGTTACGTTGGAGTAATTCCTTGGACCATATATCCACCCCGGTCCGTATTCCCACCCTCTCCCCTAATATTAGGTGGGCTGGTTTGTCAAAATCCCCTTCTGGCGTTGATTCTAGTCTCAAAAGTGCAGTTTGGTATGCGCTACGAGACGAATAACACGGAATTGGTGGGGGCTTTGAACGCTGCCTTTGCCAATGTGACAATATCCCGCGCTGCGGGAAATCAGATCCAACCCCGGGAGTAATTCAGTTCATTTCCGCTTTCTGGGAGGCGGCTGGTGGGAACGTGAGAGTGAGACGGGGATATGAAAGAAGCGTCGAAAAGGGATGTTCCGGGTTACAGGTTTCTTGCTGGCGCGTGCTTAGAATGCCCAGACTGCTCTTGCCGCGGTTAGATCCACGACCACAATTACCTGGAAACCTTATTCCATCGCCATCTTCTATTACTGACTCCCTCCCAGAAGCCCCCGCTGTCATTACGTTTTGCGATTCAGCCCCGAAAGAGATGATGATAATCTCAACTGTGGGATAGGAGGTGCCTACCTACCCATCGTAGGGTAGTTTTCTTCTGCTTTCTCGCTAGCGATACTATGCAGGTCGGTATTCGTGCAGAAGTTTGGGAATAACGTATTTTAACATGGATATGTTTTTGGGCTGGGGGTCATTCCAAAATTTGAGTAACGATACCAAAATTTGTGAGGACCCGGCACTTTAGATTATTATTAACTCGAAAAGTGAAGGCTAGGTAGAATTTCTATTGATTTCAGCGAATTTTTGAAGAAAATTAAGCTATTGCTCTCGCCTCAAAATTTGTAGAATGTGAATTTTTGAAAAAATTTTGAGCAGAAATCCGTTTCAGGCTATTCTGAATCATATTCTAAAGTTTAACGCATTTTTTTATGTATGTATGTATTTTATTTGTTTATTTTCCAATTTAATGGCGTGCCCCCTCCGTCTTTGAGGGAAGTTTTATAAATATATTAAAAAAAATATATATATATATATATATATATATATATATATATATATATATATATATATATATATATATATGTATGTATGTATGTGTCATTCCAGACGATAACTGTCCGTAGAATTGTGCTATAAACTTCAAACAAATTTTAAAATGTTAAGGACACAAAACGAAAGTTCAAGTTCGTTGGCCAGCATGATCGGATTACATCTTCGGGTTGAAATTTTCAAAAATGTAGTCAAACATTTCAAAATAGCCTGTTTTTTGCGATTTGTTGTGCGAAATAATTTTTTCAGCATACTAACATGTGGTATATTCGGAATCAGCGTAAAATTTCCTATAATAATATGTATCAAGTTTTCAAAAATTTCAAAGTTGAAAAATCAGTCAAAAATCGAAATATTTGCATGAAACATTGTCCAAATTCAGATTGAACTACTCTTATGGAAGTATCCCTGTATAACCAATCCTAGAACCATGCTGTTTAAAACGTAGGTAGTAGGTGCTTGTAAAAACAAAATTTAAAAAAAAAAAAAAAAAAAGTAATCACAACTGATGAGTTAATTCTGTGAAATATTCCGTCCTCCGATTCTCTCGGTCGCTCTCTTTAATGTATAAGTACCGCCTAATAATAAAGTATGTATAAGTACCTCCTGATAATAATAAAGTATGAGTAGGTACCTAATAATTATTTTTAATAATTTGATTCCATGTTTGTCTATCAAAATCATAAACTAAAATTTCGCTACACGATCAATAGCATGTCGAAGATTTCTTCAAAAATTCGCTCATTGGGTCATGCTGCATGACTGGACTTTTTATCACTCCATCTCATGACCTCTAAGCCATTGTAGTGTCAAGGAATGCTGATTTATTGCTCTAAGTTATAAACTAATATTGTTTTGTTACCATAATGGAATAATCTTGTGAAAAGAAGGCACTACATGGTTTGTATACAATTGAGTAGTAGGTACCTACTGGTAAGCACTAGGTACTAGACATATCCATGATCTTTTGTTTTTCCCATAATTTATTCGGACAGTTCAGATTATAACAAGCTTTAAAAAAAACGGCTTTTTCGGAATATTAACAGACGAATGAAATAATAAGTTCCATGGTGATCAACTGAGTGAGCTAAATTCTCTCCTGATCACCCTTGAAATTTGAAATTCCGTCATGAGCCTCTACTACCAACACCAGAGGTAAAGGCGTGTTCCACAGTCTTCAATGTTCTACCGTTACGCTTTATGTGGAAACAAAGAGGGGGCCGAAGGTCCACCCCCGGCGAGGCGCGTAGCGCCGACCTTTGTATTATTGTGAATTGGTTAATGTATCATTACTAATTTACTGAACATTAAATTATTCTATTACATATCGTTAACAAAACGCTTCTCAGAATGAAAACCGGTCCAGCCGTTACAGAGAAACACGAAAATTAATTCCATCCTCGAAAGTGTAGCTCGTAGTGTGTATTATTTGTTGCTTTATATTTGCATCTGCGCATATGTACACGCTCATAAAGCTCTAATGGCGATGATGCGTATAGAGTGAACGACTTTACGACAAATAAGCTTTTCTGTTCTTGAGTTGAATTTTATTTT
This sequence comes from Adelphocoris suturalis, assembly GCA_030762985.1. Lineage (NCBI taxonomy): Eukaryota > Metazoa > Arthropoda > Insecta > Hemiptera > Miridae > Adelphocoris > Adelphocoris suturalis. The sequence goes on from CM061049.1 coordinate 50,735,804, forward strand.
GCTCCAACTTCTCTCCCCAGGGATTGGAGCTCCTTCAGTGAGTTTATTTATTGCTTAAATCAATAAAAGTTCACTTATTTAAAAATGTATTTATATCGATCAAATTAAGAACTTGATCAGATTAAGAACTTGCTACCGATCGGAATCAGTATATCAAATCTCGAATGTCCAACAATGTTTATTTATCTTTGTGTTAACTACAAAAGAACTGTGGGAAGAAAAATAAAACCTTGCTCAAGGACAGACTTGACCATTTTCCGTGTTGTCATTCACAATATTTGAACTGTCCAATAAAATAAACTACAGGTATCTAAATTGTAGTGGCAAACAAATTCTTCTTCAATATCGGACTGTCCATTGTCCGGTTCAAGAATATCCTGTCAATAGGCAGGTAGATGCAGAACCAAACAGGTTCACATATATCTGCAAATGGAAATGTCTATTTTGAAAGATGATGAATTTCCCATAATTCTTTATAAAAAGGACTTCTGGCCTTGAATTGGTTTTTCAATTAAACTCCAACGTCAAATATGAATGATTTTTAGGTCAAATTTCCTGAAGTTTGGTTCAATACATTTAGTTTGGTTCAATACATTTTTTCAATACATTTAGTTTGGTTCAATACATTTTTTCAATACATTTAGTTTGGTTCAATACATTTAGTTTGGTTCAATACATTTTGAAAAAAGCTTCGGACGGCGGATGGTGTACGGCGTACGGACGGATTTTTTATTTGTTTATTCGATGTTTGGATTCTACATCTTGAATCTTAAATCAAACAATTTTGTTGAAAGGCAGGTATCACACTCTCTCATCCCCTTTCCACCTTGATATCAGCTATTAACGTTGGAACACTGTTTTCAGCCTCTCGCAGTACAGGTTCTACTGCAGCCCCTCCCCATGTCAGGTCGCTAACATAGCCGTTTCATCTCGCACTGCATTGTGGCCACCATTGACCAGAACCTCTTTTTTTCAGTTCAAGGCTACGTAACGTCAACATTTTCGCCACATCCATCACAAGAATCGGGCAACCGAATCGGAATATGTCCATACTGTAATGCTAGTGCGTCTTGAAATTGGGTTATTGACAAGTCAAAACTATCAGCCACTTTTGGGAGAATGTTCTTCAAATCCACAAGCTTCTAGTCAACAGCTTGGACTGCCCTTCTTTGTTGGTCCACGTTAATATTACTTAATGTCAATATACCACACGCTCCAATTCCCTGTTTTGTGTCCCATTTTCCGCCATCAATTATCTCTGTCGCCTACCTCGTGAAAATAATGCTTTTCTAAGCTCTTATCACGAAGTCGACTTTTTCAATGTCTCCCTGCCTTCTTAAAAATTCTATTTATCATCCTTTTTGCTGTAATCCTAAACTCATGTGCCACCCAAAAATTTTACTTTCTTAAATTTATTGCCAAATATTTCAGTTCTCTCATTTTCAATATTGTAGTTATACTAGTTCATGTCCCATATTATTTTTGTTAATATTTTATCGTAAATTATGCCTTAATGTAAAATATGTTTATCGCAAATAACTTAATCTTTATCTTTATATAATTGTGTATATAACTGTATCTGTATTATGTCGTATATTATTGAATTTTTTTGTAATTGGCTCTAGCCGTGAATAAATAAATAAATAAATGTCAGCCATTGGGACGCTGAGGCATTAATAATTCGTTGGAGCACTAGCTGCTGATTTGGTTGTAATGTAGCAATTATTTCGTGACTCCGCTGTCGTCCCAAGTCGTTCTTTTGCTTCTTTGCTTCATTTGAAACATGGGTGACGTGCTCCCAATGAATGAATGAATGAGTTTTATTACTTCATGATATACAGCACAATATAAAATAAAAGATGATATATCAAATTAATTAGTAATTCTATACATAAACAAAATGAACTTTCATAGTTGAATGATAAATATACGTTGGTATATACTATTATATTATAAACTAACAATTATTAGGTTGAAGGGTATGCATGCCTGTAAGCATATGGCGGCATGCATGACCCAATTTCGTCATTTGAGACTATAACAATATATATATATTATAGGAATTACTTAACTATTGCCAGTGAACAACTATATTTTATTGTATGTTTTTGATATTATTTTTGTATAATTTATTAAAAGAGAAATTCGGATAGTTCAAGATGAAATAAATATTTGAATTTAAGAGTTAGGTTTTCAATAAATTAGTGAGCATAAGAAGGGTGTTTTAATTTGGAACTGGACTTGATTAAAATGTCTTCTGTGAATATATATTTTTTAATTGTATTTAATGATCTATGTATAGAGTTGTAAGAGTTGGTGAATAAGGGATATACAATTTTGAACAAGTAATTAAAAGTTAATAGCGTTTTATACTTAGGACTATGCCCTGAAAATTTTAATTTTATTCTCGGTAGCTCAAATCTATACGGCTTTCCTCGAGAAGTTCTGATATTATCTTTGAATTCATTTTTATTTTTCAAGATGTATCTGCACATGCTGTACGTATATAGTTGGTGAACACTGAAAATTGTGAGGTCTTTGAACAAATTATACGTCGGTTCTCTTTTTTTCTCTTGAAGCCAATTTTTAGGATTTTTTTTCTGTAAAATAAATAACGGTTCTATAACACTATTATAGGTACCACCCCATAGAGAAATCGCAAACTGCAACAAAGGTTGAAACCATAGCGTAATATATACATTTTTTAAGTTTAACTGACAGAAAATGCTCGCTGTAATGTACGTGACATAATGAAATCTGTCAGAATCTCAGCAGCCCGCAATGAAGATGGGAAGGTTGGGACCTAAGTAGCCACTGGTTTTTCGATCCCCATCTGCACAGGTAACTCCAGTAGAGCGAACTCATTTACATTAATTTCTTGGCCCATGATAGAAAGAACGAAGTGAACTCTAAGTACAATCAGAGCAAACAAGACAGATTCCAAAAGTTGTACAATCCTCTTCTTTATATATAATTTCGAACGGTCTTTGAAATTGTGAAGAACTTCTCGGTCCGATTTTAGTGTTAGACTGCTCATTCGAATCAGCACGGCCCCAAGTTTGTTGCAAAAGTGTCGCCGTTCGTCTCTATACCCGCCTTGATCGTGTTCTAGGCGGTCCTTATCAACGAGAGTTGTTTATTAGGCTGTGGCGGTAACAACAGTTGCCATCAATTCACGGTCAGTAAGAAACGTAGTGTAGTTACTAATATCTAGGAGAGTTATTTCTTTATATATAATTCCGAATCAGCACGGCCCCAAGTTTGTTGCAAAAGTGTCGGTAAGTAAGAAACGTAGTGATGGGGTCTTTTCTGATCAGCTGAGTGAGCTAAATTCTTTCCTGTTCACTGTAGGAAGTTGAAATTTGATAGGGAGACTCTCTGGGACATTAAGAGACGAGTGAAGTGATGGGGTCTTTTCTGATCAGCTGAGTGGCGAGGACCACCTCAACTGGTGGTATTTATTTTATTACCTACATTACTTACATTTTGATCGTTATTTCCTCTTTTTTAATCATTTATTAACATCGCCTTAGCTTTGCACCAGGTCACATAACGCCGCAAATAGGTAGGACTTATATCGTTAGTATAATGTGCTGGGTTCCTGTTAGGTACTACTGTTATACGGACTAGATTAGGGCTTTCCAAGCCCTAACAGGCCTCTAGTACGAACTAAAGTTTGTATTAATTTGACTATACGGTGTCCTATAGAATAAAACATATCAAGTAGCCATGGCAGAAATCCCTATAGAAACGACTAGCTGAATGTGAAAAATAGTACTGAACAGCTATGACGTCGATCTGTGATATTTCATGACATGACTAGTTGTATCTGAGCGTCGTTTATTGGACGAGAGCTTATGACAAGTATAATCATGCTAATTTAGAAAATTTAAATACGTGAAGCACACCCAATAATATATATTGTTTGCAGGATGAAATAAAAGTACGGACGTTTTCTGATCGTAACGTTCAATTAATCTCGATTGAATTAATCCATGCTACTAATTTATTGATAATCCATATTACACCTAATCGGATTGTCGGTTTTCTATCAAACCATCGTTCCAAACGATCGGTTCTACCGTGATCCGCACAAGATTGTTTGCAATCCTTTCCGTGAAGGTAATGTGTGTGCCACGCAGTTTTCCCAAGATCCCGACCAACTGTTCCAGTAAAGGCTTTTCATCTGATTCCACTTATCTGCACCTTTTCAACCCCCGCATTATCATTTTCCCCGCATTCGCTCGTCATCTTGCAATCCTTGGGGAGACAGCTGGCGCTTGGCGCAACCAACATTATTCAACGAGAAAAGAAATAGAACAGGTATAAATCGTGGCGTCTACCAGGAATTCATATTTCTCTAGTAAAGTTTCTAGCGTGGAATGATATTCTATACACCAATGCGCTTGTACAAAACAATACCTGAGTTTTGTTTTACGACACATCAATCAATTGGAGTTTTAGAGAAATAAGTCAGACGGCCGCAGCGCATCGAGGCGAATTTCCCTGATCAAGAAGAAAGAAATTAAGGTTCCTCTAAAATCCAAAAATATTTTATTTTTTATCGTTCAATGATGTTTGAAGACGCAATTCTTGAACATCACGACAGAATCTCAGAAATTCGAAGGTGTTTTGTTCGGATATCGCTTCACTCGCTCTCTGTGGGATGTATAATAGATGCGATGGGATATATAGTCCATCCCAGTTCGTAGGAAAAACTCCGTTGAAATCCGACGTGTGTAGAGGATGTTGCTCGCTTCGCTCGCTAGAGGTGGGTTTTCTCGCTCGCTCAGTGAGGAAATTCTTCGTATTCAGGAGGAGACTAGGGCTGGATGCAATCGCTCGTGAGTATTGGAATTGAACACTCGCCTCCATAAATTAAGTTGTTGACAACAAGTTGTCACATTGTAGTAATGTTTTGGTTACTATGAAGAATGACCAGTTCGCGTTAAAACTTTGTCTAATTAGGTAGTCATATAGAAAAATATTAATTATATTTCTCGTGTTCACCACTGCGTATCATTACACTCTTCAATAAATATTAAAGCAGGGTTCCACTGATTGTAGATGCATTCATTCGATTATTGGGTCGCAGGAAATGTTTTTAGCAAATTTCAGGGTGTCCACTGTGGGAAATTTGTGCCTTTAGAATTCGCATTCAAGCTGGTTATACCGCATTGTCACTTGTTTGTTACCTATTGTGACGTCAAAGCCGCCACGTCGCACCGCCGCTTCTTAGCGACTCCCTTTATCAGCTTTGGAATCCTCTTGCCGAACACGGAAAGCAACACATCCGAGTGAAACCGGGGACTCTCCTCTCCAATCCTTAATCCAACCCCCAACGTCATTGAAGAAGAAGAAGAAATCATGTTTATTAATACAGCTATGTATCACAAAATGTATAGCATTATATAAACAAATATGGATGGTTATGGAATAACAAATTTAACAAACAAAAAACATGTTACAGCAATGGTCTTGATGACCGCCTGCCGGAATGGCGTGAACCGTGACACTTTACCTTTATTGCTAGGTACCTAATTGATTTAACATTACAATTTATATATTGTTCATTAACGTTAGGAAAGTATTAGATTGTATTTTAAAAAAATAATTTACCGAAATGACTATAATTTTAATCACTAGAAGGGTTCTACCAATTAATATCCGCTACTAGATATTTTCTATAGGTTTGTATGTACAGTGAGTCCTGAACGGTTCTGAACTGAACACGCCCCTTTTTGGCTGTATGCACAGCGACCGAACGAATTCGGGATTTTTTGTTCGCTGTTCACAGAGCCAGTGCGGGACTGTCCAGAACACGTTCTATCGGTCCGGGATTTTTTCCAGTCCCGCTCATGCGCAGTAAACTATTTACGCTCCGCCCCCTACGATTTCCCCTTTGGGCTCGCAAGTGGTTTTGTTGTTGTTGTTTTCGGCAATACTGTTTGCGTCATTACATTGATTACATTGATTTACGGTAACTGATAGTGACTAAGTCATAAATTTGATAGCAAACAAAATTCTAGTGCTATATAATCAAATATAACACAAATTGACTTATTGGTGGAACTCTTTACCGGTCGAGGGTTAGGTACCTACTTCATTACTACATTACTAGCTACTTCACAGAAATTCTTGTGAGCCGCGCCTCTTCTACTTTATTCTTCTTTCAATATTACCTATATTTTCCACCTAAAAAGTTGGGGGAGCAATATGTTCAGTTGACGGGTGCGAAGAAACTATATTACTTAGTGTATACTTAGGTACCGCTCACAAACAACTTCTCATTTTTAGCGAATTTTAAAATATATTTTCGGCTATAATTGCATTTGTTTTTATTTTAATTTACTGAAATACGACTCGTATTTATCACCTTGGCTGTCCGATTTGGAACCAAGATATATTCGGAATGTCAGTTTGACAGCACAGATTAAGAAAACACTAAAAAGACTGGCTGCCTTTGACTTCAATGGTTCAGCCGTTTAATTTTGAGAAGAATCCTATTGAGAAGAAGGTTACGAGTCAAGGTTATCAGTTCTGAATTGGTTCGAAACGCGTATGGACTGGGAGGAGTAATAAACCAGTTCTCATCCCCTCCCTTGTCGGTCCTCCTTCGAACCTAGTTCGATTCTGAACAGGTCCTGGACTTACTGTACATACAAACCTTATATCGCCAGCTATGGAACGCAAATAAATACACGTTCTCCAAGATAGCCAAATTGGTAAATTTCAGGGTGTCCACTGTGGGAAATTTGTGCCTTTAGGATTCGCATTCAAGCTGGTTATTTATACCGCATTGTCACTTGTTTGTTACCTATTGTGACGTCAAAGCCGCCACGTCGCACCGCCGCTTCTTAGCGTCTCCCTTTATCAGCTTTGGAATCCTCTTGCCGAACACGGAAAGCAACACATCCGAGTGAAACCCGGGGACTCTCCTCTCCAATCCTTAATCCCAACACCCAACGTCATTGTCTTTGCTCGTCGTGTTATGATGATCTAATCGCAAAAGGGGGCCGCCAAAGCGTGGCTTTACCCCTCCAACCCGCTATCCCCCTCTCTTCCCCGTTCATATGCTAATATTAAGTCTTTCTTATCTACCATTTCCAGTCGGCTATTCATACAGTTGTAGCGGATCGGTGGCGTCGGCTCTGTCACTCGCTGGCGGGCTTCACAATGATGCAACTTCATCATCCTGAAAGCGTCATAGGGTTTTCGTCATGTCTGCCTTAATCTGTTTTCGTATTCACAACTCCGATTTTCCGAAGGGAGAGGTATCTTTCAGTGATATCTCTAAAAGTTCTGTTAGGTATCATTGATTTTGGGACCTAACCAACGGACGAAATCTACCGGCTGCGTGTTTTTGTTCCAGGAACAGTTTATAGCTGCAGTTCTCACGTTGATGATAATTTGTTTTTCAGGGAATGGTCAATAGAGAGTTTTTGTACTCTCGTATTCATTTTCTCGTATACGAAAATGGGCTTTCCGAAACGAGAAGAGGTTTTCATTACGTGGAAACGCTTTTCGGTACGGGAAGAGTCAAGTTTACTCGTTCTCAGCTTTTTCCGAATCGTAAATACGAGACGACAATTCGACCTTTCTCTAGGATAACACTCTAGAATAACTTAGCAACTATCATGCAGTTGGCGTGGACTCACACACCCGACAAAATCGCCTGACTTTTCCCCGTGCCGTCTTTTGTTGTTGGTTTAACCTTTGTGTTTGTCTTTCTTTCGTGTTTTTTTTCCCCGCACCTCAACCAGAAGGGTAATTAGCGGCATTTTGTTCTTGTTTTCGACGTTTAATCGATGATTTCAGCTTTTTCATTCTCAAGATTTCATTTCAAAGTTCATTTTACACGGTTGAATCCTTGTTGTATGATGTAGAGGTAAGATGGTCGTTGTTTCTTACTTCAGTTATATTTTGGAAATTGTATAGGTACTGTGACATTTGAGTTTTGAGCAGTAATTCACTACAAGAGTCACGTTAACGTTAGGCCGTATCACACTAGCATTTTTTCCGCATTTTTTCGGAATTTTTTTCTGCATTTTTAACGCCTAAACGTGAAGAAGATGAAGTACTTTTTTCCAAGGTCAGCTTTTTCGACCATTGCGCATCCTGGCGGAGCATTTTTAAACTCACTTGGGAAAATTAGAACACGTTCTAATTTTTACCTCCACGCAAGAAAAATGCTAAACACAACCCTTGGGGAGGTAACAATTCAATGAAAAACCCATAGGAGCCCTAACCTGACAGAATTAATAAAAATGCATTCCGCCAGAATGCGCTGTTTTTGCACTTATTCCTCCTCAACATTCACAGCTCACCTTGGGAAAAGGAATTTGCCTTCTTCACATTTAGGCTTTATAGCATTCATCGTGCTCGCTCTAACAGCTTGTTTTCGTGTCTACGAGAAATACCAATACGAGAATTACAAAAACTTTCCAATAAAAGGAGACGTGAGAATTCGAAATAACTTTTGTAACGTGACCACTACAGTTATTGTTGGTATATTCATACCAGCCTAGTGATTGTTGGTTAATCAAATGTTGTTCATTAGTTGTCAAGATAGAAAATGAATAAATTGAGTTTTATTGCGTTCGGTATACATAAGAATAGGTTTGTATATTTTATTTTATATATTTATGAACATTTTCAAGAGGACCAACTAAAGCTCTACAACTTTGCATACCTACACAGGATGAACACACCGATTTTCCGATTGGAGAAGTATCTTTCAGTGATATCTCTAAAAGTTCTATTTGGTTTCATTGATTTTGAGACCTGACCAACGAACGAAATCTACCGCCTGCGTGTTTTTGTTCCACAACCGTTTCTAGCGGCAGTTCTCACATTGATAATAATTTATTTTTCAGGAAATGGTCAATAAAAGCAAACGTGAGAATTCGGAATATCTTTGCATACACAGATGAACACTCCGATTTTCCGAAGGGAGAGGTATCTTTCAGTAATATCTCTAAAAGTTCGATTAGGTAACATTGATTTTGAGACCTACCTACGGACAAAATCTGCCGGCTGCGCGTTTGTTCCAGAAACAGTTTCCAGCATAGCGTTTTCGTCATGTTTGCCTTGCCTTAATCGGTTTTCGTATTCACAACTCCGATTTTCCGAAGGGAGAGATATCTTTCGAGTTCTGTTAGGTATCATTGATTTTGGGACCTAACCAACGGACGAAATCTACCGGATGCGTGTTTTTGTTACAGCAACTCTTTACTTTATAGCTGCAGTTCTCACATTTATGGTAATTTATTTTTCAGGAAATGTTCAATAAAAGGATACGTGAGAGTTTTGAATAATTTTTGTAACGTGACCACTACAGTTATTGTTAATATTCATACCAGGCTAGAAATTGTTGATTAATCATATGTTGTTCATTAGGTGTCAAGATAGAAAATGAATAAATTAGCTGTGCTCCAAGCACCGCGAGTTCATGGACTTTTCGGAACTGGTTCGGCGCCGAACCTTGAGCGCACATGAATCGTGTTCCAAGCGTTTTGAGTTCAGGAACTCAACACTCGCTAAGGAACTGAGTGCAGTGAGTTCATGAACTTTTCAGACCTGCTTGGGGATAGGGTTGAGAACTTGAACTGGAGGAAACCTTTCTGAACCTTCCAATAATCTCATTTCTCCGTGAACCCTCACGCTTAATACTTGCCTACTTGCCTTGTCATTCGCCTGCTTGATGGTTGTTGCGTTATCGTTTTTCACATTTCTTTTGTTCCTCGCTTGCGTTGCACTTTATTTATGTCATGAATCTTAATAGAATAGCGGGGCTCTTTCTAGAAGATTCTGATTCGGAATCGGAATTGTAATGAAGAGTACAGGGGAAAAACCAGGTAACTCGATTTTTTCACAAAACGGAGTTAGATACGGTACCTTAAGTTTTCAAGGCTGCGGAACACGATGGTGAAGTCAAAACCAGCGAAAAGTCAGCCCAAGTGGGTGAAAAGGTTGAGTGAAAGAACTGCGTACAGGGGAAGAACCAGGTAACTCGCGCGGTTCTGGGGAAGAACCAGGTAACGTATAAACCCTCGCTTCTCCCTCTCCGACCCTAGTTGTTTCTGTGGTTCACAGACTTGGTATCGATATCTGTATTGCGATCCTTATTCTAGTTTCAGTTTACTTTTTGACCAGTGTACAACTAAACTGTGATCCTCCTGTGATCGAGTTACCGAAAATCGAGGTGAATCATCCTCGGTTGGTGTACTATCGAGATTCGTACAATGGAGCTTTCGCTAGTTCCTTCATTGTCCCTAATCCGACCAAGAAAACGAGCCAAAAAACAAGCAGCAAAAAGCGTCAAGCAACCCGACCTTCAACCATTCTACAGCACCTGAACTCAAGAGTAATGAATTCTACTTCCCTGAACAAGCTTACACGAAGAGAATCAAAATTTCAGCAGAGAAATATAAAGATTTGAACCATCTAAAAACATTCTGTGGGGCTAAGGCACAAAAATATTATACAAAGTTGGCTCACGTGTGAATGAGAAAATACTATTATACCTGGTTTTTCCCCTGTTTTTTAAGAGTTTGTAAGCGTATTGTTCGTAAGCAATTATTAATAAAGACGTAAATATAAACTTTTTTTAATTTCAAGTTGTTAACCTGTACCCGAAGAACATTATGCATGAATAACAGCTTTTTTGAAGCATTTAGTAAAGAGTAGTAGCGTTTTTTGCACAAAAATTGATTTTTCTCGGAACTGAAAAAAGCTGAGTTACCTAGTTTTTCCCCTGTACTCTTCGTATGTTTCCATTGCCGATTGGAAGTGGGTCCTTAGTTCTGATGAGGAGGAGGAGTTAGATGAGCAGGATGGATACACACTTTAAATTTGATTCTTATAATCTTGAAATTAATAATGAATAAACGTAAAAATTAGGGAATTTCACTCAGATAAATAACCGTGAAGAGGTTTTCACGTTACTTAATACTAGCATTGTTTGGTGCATCGAGTGTCAGGTGAACTATAGTGTTCCCACCGACGGGTTCTTGAACCTAAAAGTTTCGTGAACTCGTGGAACCCATCTGATTTCATGAACTCACGAGTTCATGAACTCAGACGGGTGCTTGAAACACAGCTATTGAGTTTTATTGCGTTCAGTTTGCATCAGAATATGTGTATTTTATTTTAAATATTTATAAACATTTTCAAGAGGACCACCTAATGCTCTACAATGGCGCAGTCGGTAACTACACCTGCAATGAAGACAATCGACATGGAATTGTTTGAGAACACGTTTGCTACGTTAGAACTGCGGTCGAAAAAGTGTGTTATAAGCATACAATTTCAGTTCCCAAGTTTGATGGGATAAATGGAGACACGAAATCGTGGATGCGGTTTTATGAGAAAGCATGCATTAAAAATGGCTGGAATACGGATGAAGAAAAGATTCTTCTATTGCAGTCATTGTTGGTGGCAGGGAGTATAGCAGAGAAATGGTACTTTTCTCAATTATACATGGAGGATAACTTCCGTTGGGATAAATTGAGAGATTCTTTACCATTCTTTTATGCAATACGGCAGATGAGTATAGGTATACTGCTGGGAGTTTCGAGGATTATTTCTGTTAAAAGCAGCCCCTATTGCTCTTGGATTATAGAGCGTTGCCAGATAAAGCGTTCAATATCATGGTGGTGATGGTTTGGTCCATTATTGGTTGACCTACGCGTCTGGAGTGTGTGGGCGTTTTGGCGATATAAGCGACCAATAGTCGTTTACAGAGGGAATCGCTTCTAGCGTCTCAAGTGGCGCGACTTTACTCGAGCGAATACCTAGCGTTTCGTCATTCCGGCGTTGCATTTCCTGTTTATATGCGTACCTGTTGATTTTTTCACTTAACTATAACTATTTTATTTTAATATAGGTATGTCGGATTTGCAAAGGTTTATTCTAGCTTCAATGAGTCCACTTGCTGTCAATATTATATATCTTGGCAAGGATGTATGCACAATTGGCAAACAGCCCATGAAATTTTCAAGTTTACAAGCGAATTCGGAGAGTTCCACCATCTCATTCCGAGCTTAGAAAAACCAACGAATTAACACGTACTTGATAAAACAAAACAACGAAGGCGAACACGCGCGATTCCTGAGCGATGAACGGGAAAAATCAAACTGGGTTGAATTCAAGTCGCGTCTTGTGTGAGCGTTTCAGCGAGCGAGTGTTTTATGCGATAGAGCGTGTGTACGTAGGACACTCCGTAGGACACTCCACTCAAATCATTCGGTTTGATTCGGGTTAACGCTCGCCACACTGAAAACACCGAAACGCCAACACGCTCGAGACGCTTCACGTGGGACGGGACGTAATTCTTTCTGTTATGCAGTGCTTCATTATTTATTTATTTATTAACGGGCAAGCCCAATTTACAACAGCATAATAAAAGTAGCGATTCAATGTACACAAGAATTTACACATTTAAGAAAAACAAACAAGATAAAGAACAATTTTATCAGAAACAGCAATAGTAATTAACTTATGAAGTCAGTAGAGCAATTTGGAGATAATAGTCAAAACAAAGCGGGAGAAGAGAGCACTAGATATTTCAGAGATGACAGGGGACTATTGAAAAAGTCAAAATCAGGGTACAAATTTAAGAAGAGGTTTGCAGAACGGGGGATGCGGTGCAGTGGTCGATTTAGAAGATAGTTTGTCGGAGAGAAAGGGACGTTGAAATTATTCGGGAATACGGCATCGACTCGATTGAGGTCTCTTGGGATTGTATTTTATTAGGACGTCGTCCTGATAATCTTCCACCAAATAAAAAGTAAGTCGTCGAGAAAATTGAGAAATAAACGAGAGGAGGAAGGTGGGCAATCTTCTTCAAACGGGCCTGATGTTAAAGGGCTCTTTTGTCACTCTGAGATGAACAGGAGAATCTGTAGTCAAAAAGGTAGACAACCATCCCTTCGTATCATCCTTGGGTTTTCTCCCTTCTTGTGTTCAACTTCTTCAATATTTTCAACAATTTAATCGAAGGTGGAGATTTTCATCCTGGAGTAAGCAAAAACTGCCGCCCAATCCTTTCTCAGTTGCGGGAACAAATGGTGGAACTCACCCCATTGTTCCCTCATTTAATAAATAGTCGAAACTGGCTTCCGTCTCGATGAATTCTTTATAGCTGCTTTATTGGAAATAAATAAATTGTTCATAATATCGCAAAAATAGGAAACAAATTTGCAGTTAGCACGAAGCAAAGGTAACTTCGCAAGGATTCGAGACGCGTACTGTGGACACTATAGCAGCCCGCGCGCGCGACTTGTGGTCGATCACTCGCGCTCTTTGGTCGTCCACGTTGGACATGGTATAAGAGTTTCTGTTATGCAGTGCTTCATTAGTTGATGATATCATGAGCTACATCATAGTAATGAAAAAAGCTCTCATGTACCCATAAAATCAAATTGAAAACGCTTGCATACGAGTCTGCAACACATTGGGACATTTTATGTCTTTAGTTGAAGACAAGTGTGTGTTGCAGACTCGTATGCAAGCTCTAAGAGCCACTCAGCTGATCCGGACCCTGGGCATCGTCACGTAAATGTGCTAAAGAGACTACATACGAAATTACAGCTTCCTAGAGTGTAAAACATAGAAATTAGCTTTAAGAGCCACTCATCTGATCCGGACCCTGGGCATCGTCAAGTAAATGTCCTAAAGAGGCTACATACGAAATTACAGCTTCCTAGAGTGTAAAGCATAGAAATTACCTATTAAAATGATATAACCACCGCTTCACAAATCAAACCGTTCTCGCAATATTTGGATCACCTGCTATGAATCAAATCATCGAAACACCAGCTCAATGAAATCATCAGAAATTAACAAGCGGTGGCAATCATGTTCACAATATCAATTATTGAGAATGATTACCTGAGTGTACACAATTATTCAAATAACCATGCTCATAACTCAGCTTGTTGGCCACGCACTTCGCAGTAGTTAACATAATATGGTTGGATAAATCGAGAGCTTTCGAACGAATGGTCAACGAATTTTGTGGGATGAAAAACGAAGTACCATTTCCCTAGCAACGACTCGGTTGTAAGCGGAAATCATCAAAATATTTTCGTGAGCAATTTTCCGTGAAGTTTTTTTAGTTTATGTGCCATAGCAAAGACATAAAATGTCAAAATGTAAAAAAAAAATATGATTCGGGAATACGGCATCGACTCGATTGAGGTCTCTTGGGATTGTATTTTATTAGGACGTCCTCCTGATAATCTTCCACCAAATAAAAAGTAAGTCGTCGAGAAAATTGAGAAATAAACGAGAGGAGGAAGGTGGGCAATCTTCTTCAAACGGGCCTGATGTTAAAGGGGCTCTTTTGTCACTCTGAGATGAACAGGAGTATCTGTAGTCAGAAAGGTAGACAACCATCCCTTCGTATCATCCTTGGTTTCCCTTCCCTTACCGTCCTTAGTTGTTCTCCCTTCTTGTGTTCCCTTTAAATGAAAACTGCCCGCGGGTTGTAATGGAAAGGTCCAGGAAGAAGAGACGTGAGTGGAAACGGCTTTAGAGAAGGGGAAACGAACGCCCACCCCCGTTCCTCGTTCATCCAAAAAAAAAAAACCCACCTTTTACTGAACTCGGTGAAAACGTCTCTCCCTCTCCATCCCCGAAGGAAACACCTGTTAGGAGAGTTTTTACACTCCCTTCCTCTCCCTCAGGAGCACTAACGGTATTACCTAACCCCTCAAGTCAAGAAAGACTGAGGCTAATACCCTTCTGTTTCTCCCTTTAGTTGGCCTCCAGGACCGGATAGGTCCATTTCCCTAAAGGGAAATCTCTGATTAGACTGAGCTTTTTCAGAATCATTCTCGCTCCTGACCTTGATTTATTGCTTTTATTTATTCCCACTTGCTTTTCTTGATCATCTAACGTAGTTTATGATTTAAAAAAAAAAAAAAAAAAAAAAAAAACACTCGGGCCTTGCAAGGGACTCCGCCCCTTGACCCCGCCAGGGGGCTTCGCCTCCTGGACCCCCCGTTTTCCGGTTCGAGCCTTCGGCTACAATGCTAAAACATGGAACATGCTTTCTTCCCGCTAATTCGTAAATGTAAATAAATTTCAAACTACGACATAAATGTTTTACTAATCGAAATTAGAACAGCGTACATAGGTAGGTAAATTTCTGTTCTGGTGCGCGGCTGCAATTACTATAACCAAGATTAATTTCTCAACCAAGTGACAAAAAACAAGCGGCACGGTTTACTATTTCCATTTATAACATAAATAAATATAAAACTACGACATGAATAGAAGAGCAAGTACGAAAGAAATGCTTGATACATCGAGAGCTTTCCAAAGAGTGGAGATCGATTTTCATCCGGTGAAAACTAAAGAAGTTTCATTGCCCCAGCAACGGCTTGGTTGTACGTGAAAATCAAAAGAAAATAGTTAGTCTAAGGCTAAAGCATGTTCCATGCTAAAATGTCGTCACATATCCACGTAACTTTTTTTGCTATTTAGTCCAAGGCATGCATGTTCCATGCTATAAAAAAAAAAAAAAAAAAAAAAAATCGCTGCAAATTATTTCACAAAGGTTTATTATTTTTTCAATTGAGTATGATCGTAGTTTTAGTTGGCTTGCATACGTCATAAGCATGTTTATATTTCTCGATTTGAGCTCCTATCTATTCAAATAGTTATTGCCTTAATAATATTATTATCTAAGTACGTACGAAATATTAAATATACGTAGGAAAAGCATTGGTATTAACACACAAATATGACCTAGAAAAAAACATATATTCATGCCTCGAAGGAACGCTGTACCCACGGTGCCGCGGTTTATTATATGGGTATAACACGTAAAAGTAATAAATATCCATTCTCCTACACCACTCTGCTACGCCCCTGGTTAAGTGACAAAGTTTGAGGGGGGGTTATAAACATTTTTTGCTACACGATCACATAGGCTTATTATTGGAAATAATAAACCAAAACACGCAGTTTGCGTAAGCAGAACCAACTTTTCGAATAGCATTCTGGCAATGTACCTTCAGAAGTAAACCCAATTGTGCCACTAACATCTCATTCTTTAATTTAATCAGGTGATTAATGTGAAATGGTGTGTATTAAAATTTATTTTTATAATTTCTCTGAACCTTTTAACAGTTTCTTCGCGATTAGACGTTTTCAATGATCTACCTTTCGAAAAGCTATGAATTTGGAAAACACACTCTACTAGTAGAATAGTGTCGATTAAGGTTAGTTATTTTTTAGCAGCTTCCAGTCAACTTTGATATAAACTGTTAGATTGTTTGATAAACTGTTGGATATCACATTCTTTCTGCAAGTCCATTTCCTTCCACTATTAAGAAGTCATGTTGTTTATGAAACCACCTGCCAAGACTGTCCTCAGAAACATTAAGGCTAAAACAAAACAATGGGCTAAAAATCGGTTTGCACTGCACAAATCAGACATTAATCTGAAGAATGTAAATAGGTTTCAATTAGCCAAACAGGCCATTCTGACGAAACTTATTTTTCTTTATTAGA
Organism: Adelphocoris suturalis; assembly: GCA_030762985.1. Lineage (NCBI taxonomy): Eukaryota > Metazoa > Arthropoda > Insecta > Hemiptera > Miridae > Adelphocoris > Adelphocoris suturalis. Next base: position 50,752,328 of record CM061049.1, read on the forward strand.
AACATAACATAACAACTGAGCTTGGCCCATCAAGTTAATTTACTTTAATACTATATTCGACATTGTGTAGAGTTCATAGCCCAATGGCAACTACTCTATAGGATCACTTTCTCAAGTCTTGTCACATCACGTTACGAGGTCGAGAGGTTTCGTTCTGTCAAGACGCCGGATGACGTTACTGTTGTCTAATAGACGAAGAACTTCTGGGTTCATGTGTTCATGAAGCCGCTGTTCGTGTTTAATAGCAAAGTCCTTAACCACTTCGCTAACTGTTTCCATCTTGAGATCCCGGTGGAGGTCATCATTTCGTATGTACCAGGGAGCGTTAACAATACTCCTTAGTACCTTGTTCTGAAAAGTTTCGAATTTATTATTTATTAACTTTTGATTTTATTATTTATTAACTTAGTTTCGATTTTGAGGATTTTAAAATACTGGACAATGAGGCCCATCAAAGGCAATCTAGGATGAAATAGAACATTAACATTCCTGAACGAGTTTAATAAAATGAATCACCCACTTTGTTCCATTATATATGTTGCTGATAAGATTAAGATCCTAGTGATATATCTACTTCCTAGTTGGTACCTATTGTGTTGTTTGTAGCCCTGAAGATTTCTAATAAATTAGATGAAACGTCGGCGTAAGGAAAGAACCTGTGAACCATATATATATATATATATATATATATATATATATATATATATATATATATATGAAAAAAGCGTTAAACTCTAGGATTTGACGAAGAAATTTTTCAAAAACTTTGATTTTAACATTTTCCGAGCCATTGCAATAGCTTCATACGGTAAGGTAAAGTACTTTCTTTGATTCTCCAGTTCAACCGGAGTAGTCGTTTACGAAAAGCTCTTTTCAAGGAACGTGATCTAATTTCCACACCTGCAGAGGTGTGGAGTTTGAAATTCTAAGTAGGCACGAATTCCAACGTTACACGGTAAGAGCGTCGCTTGCAAATTCGAGTTGAACATTGCGTTACTAACGAACCTAGAAGGCTAATTTGTGGTAAGCTAGAACACGAATTCAGACCGAATCTCAGGGAAGGTTTTTAGGACGTTCCTCTGAAGCTACGTCTTATAGGCAGGGCTTCGTTAATAAGAGGGACGCCTATTGGAATTGATCCAGGGGGTTTTGGGACGACCCAAGCATGAGAAAAAAATAACCTCTTACAAATCCGTTTCAGACCATTCTAAGACGAAGAAGCTTCTCTCAAACTCCAGCAGGCGGCAGTATCGATTTCAGAATGATCAAGTAAATGGAGGATCAAAATCAAGCATCCAAGTCGGCCAATGTACCTTTCACATATAAGTTGAACTACAGCATCCCACCTGTCAGGATAAACGATTCGCCTATAAATCATCACACAAAAGTAACATATTTTGGCATGACACTAGACAAACGCTTAACGTGGAAAGACCACATCATGTCTTTGACCACCAAAATCAGACTTCGTATTCGGCACCTGTCACATCTTCTCGCAAACCATAAATTGTCACTACACATAAAAATCCTTTTGTACAAAGCCGTGATCCGCCGCTTATGGTTATATGGGAGTGGCCTGTGGTGCTCAGCATCTATAACACAGATAAAACGAATACAAGTACTCCAGAATTGAGTACTTAGAATGGTAACAAACGCACCGTGGTACGTGAGGATCGATTCCATAAGGATTTGAAAATCCCCACAGTCCACGATTCGCTAACTGCAGCGTACCATGAAATGTACATTCAAGGGTCGACTCATCCGAATCCACTCGTTTCTACAATACACGACCATCCTCCTCCACCAAGACACATGAGACGCCTCAAAAGGAGACTATTTGGACAATGCTGATGGATTCGATTGAAATCGTGCACGATATTTATGCACCTCTAAATCTGTGATAACGAAATTACCGTCTCTATCACCATACTTCGTTATATTGTTATTGTTACTCCGTTTATACCATATCATCTTAATTATCTATACACGTTTAATATTTTGTTTACAACTATAAGAAATTTGCAGATCCATGCTCGGTTCTCAACACCTACACCTAGGGTAAGTGAGTGCACAAAGTCGTAGCAAACGAATAGATGTGCATCATGTCTCTAAGAATGCTATACAACACTATCTTTGCATACATTATAGTGCCAAGCACAAAATTGTTTCGAGATAATAATAATTTTAAAAAAAAGTTTATTCTATGACCGAATCCGTGAAAAAACCATAGGTGCATGATAGACGCAGCCCAGGCCACCATTCTCAACCGATTTTCGAGATTCTTTCTTTGTTCGATCCCAATTTCGGTCTAATTGTGCTACGAACCTCGGAAATTTCGAATTCCATTATGGAAGAAGGAGAATTAAGGGGGTAAACCGAAAAAACTCCTTTTTTTTCAAGAAATGTCGACGCTACCCAGGCTATAACTAATTATAAACCGATTTTCGTGAGTCGTTGCTTAGGAAATGGTACTTCGTCATTTTCATCCAACAAAATTCGATGACCATTCGTTTTCGAAACCTCTCTGTTTATTCAACCATAACACTGCGAAGTGCGTGACCAACAAGCTGAGTTATGAGCGTGGTTATTTGAATAATTGTTTACACACAGGTGATCATTATCAATAATTGATATTGTGAACATGATTGCAACCGCTTGTTAATTTTTGATCATTTCATCGAGCTGGTGGTGAGTCGTTGCGCTCCTGATAAATAAATAAAACAACTTGACATAGCAGTGATAACATACCGCAAAATCTGAGTCATTCTTAAATGCGGGTTTCATGGGTTTATGTGAAACGCGTGGGCTAAAACACATTCTGTGTTCCAATAATTTCATTCGAAGTATGTAAATAGAAGTAACCGGGGGATTGTAGTAGCATTGTTTGTGGTAACTTTGCGTGTAGCTTAGCTGCTTTTATTTTCGAAGCGGCTTAGACAGCGTAAGATTTAAGCATGAACTGGTCCAGTTCATGAGGAATTCAGGTTTAAACCTCTAGTGCCCGGCAGTGATACGATGTTAACCATATTACCATATATTTAAAACTAGAACAATAACTTTACACATTAACACTAACTGGTTATATGTTACTTATTTTGTAACGCAACCAATAAATTGAAAAAAAAAAAGCATTAACTGATATCTTTCCAACGACTGGCGAGCGATTTTTGTACTTGGCAAAGAAACAGCTCCGTAGCAACGGTTCGCTTCTAAGCGAAAACAGGAACACTGTGACGTGTTTTCCAGTTTATGTGCCAAAGTAAAGACATTAAAAAGTCAAAAGAAGAATTAATATATGTTGACGAAAAACAAACTACCTCCTATCTCATCTGAACTAAGTTGGTAGGTCAGGTTAAGAAATTGAATTGTACTCGTAATTCTTCGGATATTGATTTGTCGTTGGAAGACAAATAATTCGGCCACACACGCATTTCGGACGACGCGACTTGGCACGACGGTTTCCACTTTCGAAGTTCATTTAAAATGTAGTACTTTCCCTTTCCTGCAGTCATTCAAGTCCAGTATTGACTGAACTTAGGTGTTATAGAAAGGCTCTTGGGTGACCCGTGAATGTGAAACGAGGTAAGGGTTTTGTTTTATTTTTCAAGTTTTAAAAATTACCAAGCATCATTTTCTCACGCCCTACTCTTTCGATCTTGCTCAAATTTGGATGATAGTTGGGGGATGACTATTTGATCATCTTATATCAATTTCAACATGATTGTATCAATAATAACTACTGCGCATGCGCCAGTATGAAAACCTTGTAACAAGCTTATTTTCTACAGTTTCATCCGATCTGGATGCGATTTTAAGGGAATGTCCTAGGGTGTAGACGGTCCCCTATCAGTTTCATTGGTACGAAAACAATACTCCACTCACATGTTTTTATTTTACATAAATTTTAAATGCAACATTGATGAAAGAAACATGAACGGCTATTGGTACTTTTACCTTCAGCCGGAGTTCGCCCGTGTTAGAATGAATAGTTTTGTTAATATAGTTGTTATCAGTTATTAGGTATTTGTTCTGTTAATTGTAGCAATAGCCACCATTACCATTTGTAATTGGGGGGGGGGGGGGGGGCAAACGTACCTATTATTGATAGATCATTTTTGTACATAATCCTCTTCACTTATATTCTTGTTATGAGTAGGTACATGTTGTCTTTTCATTTTTTCCTATTATTAGTTCATTATTATTATTATCTATGTTATACTTCACTCATATTATAAATATAAATGTATTATGTTGTGTTCCTATTTTTTCTAGTTATAACTGAATTCTGTAATCAATGAACGTCTATAATTCCAGGCCGCCTCTGTGAATTTGGAAAGATTCCCCCAGTCCTACCCATTTAGAATTTCGATGAGCTCTTGTATAGTTAGCGTTACTTTGCTAAAGTAGCCCCTTCTGGGCATTTTACTAGATGCTCCAATGATATTTCCAATTTAGGTCGCTTTACGACCCATTTCCTTACCTTTGTCCTCAGCTGCGCCGCTCTTCACTTACTTGGTTGAGAAGCTCTCGTTCAAGACATTACACTACTTTCGATTGAGATTTTAAACAAATTTTTGTCGAAAATGACGATATTGCAATGGCTCTAAAAAAGATGTTGAAATCAAAATTTTCTTCATTGAAATCCGTGTTGAGGCATTCATCGACGAATCCTAGAGTTTAAGGCGAGTGTGCAGAGTCCAGACAGTGCAGTGCGCGCCCCTGCCGACCTGAATTTGAACTAGCGATTGAAATAAGCTCCCTTATGGGTAGCTAAGTTCTGTGATTATTCACTGGTTGCAGAAGTCCTCTGTGGTGTAGCACATAGCGTATCAGACAGATAGAATAAAGGACCCGTGTTCGATCCCAAACTTATTTTTCATTTTTTTAAGCTTTTATTGCACCGAGTAGTCTCATTAACAATATTCTAGCTTATATTACTACAATACACTATTCAGGATCTAAGATCATAACTTTGTCCCTTGTCTCTCGAACATATCACATTCACTTCCTGCACAAGGCATCGAGTTAGATCTTGCACATCCAGGAGCTTTACAGCTTCCTCATTCACATGATCTTTTAGTCTGATAAGATGAGCTATTGCTCGCTTTTTGATCACCTCATCCACACTGTCAACTTGAAGTTCACGGTGGAGTGCCTCATTTTGGAAGTACCACGGCGCATCAGTGATACATCGTAGTACAGAATTCTGGAAACGTTGAATGATCTGTCTATTGGTTGGAGCTGTGCAGCCCCACAACTGCGCTCCATACATCCAAACTGGCTTGAGTACTTGATTGTAAAGAAGCAGCTTGTTACCAATGGTCATGGTGGATCGTCGGCCGATTAGCCAATACATCCTTCTAAGTTTCAATGCGAGCTCTGTCCTCTTCTTTTTGACATGTTCCTTCCACCTGAGCTTGGCGTCTAGCGTCATGCCCAGGTATTTGGCTTCATTCGCGTGATCCCAAGCTTGAAACTAAATTTGTTTGCATTCGAATTCAACTTCCCACATACCTTTAAACGTCATTACTTATTATAAATGTTTTAAATCATACTTTATAACGTCATTTTGATCTATTCGTCTAATTAATCTGTATTTTACTAAAGGATTGACTACTTGATGTTATGTATTTTTGAGATGCGAGCTTGCGAGCATCCACACCACCAAACTACACAAATCATTCTGTTCTATTTGTCCAACTAATCTATATTTTAGCAGCGGACATAGATTAATAAAAAAATGAAAAATGAGGCGCCATTTCATTCAATGGAACCTATTCGGGCGGTAAGACTATAGTGGAACGTAGTTTAAAAAAAGGGAGTTGAACAGCAGGATAGGTAGCGAAGTAGACGCACTCTCTTGGTTGAGATGGGAACCGTTCTCGACTTCCCCGCTCAGCAATCTCTTGCATGGTGAGTTCACCGATTTTAATTTTTCCACCCAATATTTTCTAACTAAAATCATTTTTTATATCTGCATCATCATCACTTTCAACTCTATATATACGTACTTACCGAAACTTGAAAGTTACTATAGGCTTATACTTTGGATCGACTCTACTTTTTCAAAGATAAGCAAATAACTAACCTCAGCTTTCCTACCTATGATATCACTAGAAACCATTTAGCCATTGTTCGTATTAAACGAGAAATAAATATCAAGTATTGCAAAGAAATTAAATTCCATAGCTTGCAAGATTTCAGGAGATGAGTGCAATGATGGCCACTTGATGGGACAATAGACAATGCTGCGAGCAATCACGAGGATTACTCCTCTTTTAAAAGAGGGAAATATTGAAACGGAACGAAGTAAGAAACGGAAGGGTCGAAAAGACTTGAAGCTATTTACACAGTGCTTTGAATGAGACCTACCGTCGAGTGAAAAATACTGCGCTGTTAAGAGGATACAGAAGAGATTCATTTTCGCTTCCTCATTTTTCAATATGAAAACCGGAAATTGTCCATTTCTCAACCAACTAATCTCAATACCTAGCTCTAAAATGTAGGAAAAACGCAATATTATATTAGGTACTCAGATCACACCATCAGGGCGAATACCACCTTTCAAATATTAAATAAGTAGAAACATATTTTCAAAAAGTTCCAGTCATGCAGCATATTTTCGTATGAGCGAATTTTCGTAAACTACCGTACCATATTATGTTACATTGTTTTGGAAATTGAGGACTTTGAGGGAAAATAAATTGTTACCTAACTACCAAGTTATGGCAAAAAAAAAAGAAAAAAAAATCTCGTTATAAATAATATTTAGCAATTCAAATAAGATTTTGGATTTTTGTTTCTTCAGTTTTTATCGATTTTTTACCACATTTTAATGAAATTTAAGTATATTTTTCAGCATACTTTTGTGCATACATTTTTAATGTTCTTTTTATAGTTAATAAACTTTACTTGACCAACATTCCGCTAAAAAAATATAAATGTAACGATTTTTAGCCGTTTTTGGTTTATTATTTTCAATAATGAACCTTTGTAATCGACCAAGAAAATTTTGTTTAAACACCCTCAAAATTTGAAAACACCCTGAAAAATTTCAAGATGTATAGAATCCAAAAATCGAATAAAAACGCTGTAAATTATTACACAAAGGTTTTATTTCTGTATAGATAGCCCTTCTACGCGGAACACTGGTCCGTAATTATTAAACCACGTTTATACCTAGTATATTTACTATCGATACTCGGAGCTTCGTGCTCCGCAATCGGGATCACTGCATTACAGTACCCCCATAATTTTACGCTTTGTAGTAAAGTTGAGGAACAAAATGATCTATGACTGTCATCTTCCCGCCAAGTAAATGGTTTGCATACACTGCATATTGTTTTGAAATAGGTACTATGCTTGTTCTTTGAACATTAAATACAATTGTTGTATTTCAGTAGGTTGATTTGAGAAAATGGCCGTTCAACGTACAGCGTTGCAACATGGACAAGTAAAACATGGAGAAATTGATATAATTCAATTAATCATAATTACAGACTATTCGCCCCTTTAAACATAACGAGAGCTGAAATCTAAGTATAATAGAAGATAAATATCACAGGTATAAATCAACATCGATCGAAGTACTAACAAATTAAAATTAATGAGATAAAATAAGGCAACTAAGATTTGAAATTTCCATTTGGGGGCCACCCTGGATTTCTATAAATTTGTCGCGTTTTGTCATCAACTGCCCTCCCAACTTGGCAAAGCCTCTTTCGCCTTCTAACCTTGAGCACCTCCATTAATAAAATATTCTTTAGATGAATTACCATTAGCGTCCCATCGCACGGCCTTGTGTAGCAACAAGGGATTTATGCGAGTTTTTCTGGAGGAGAACTTTCCTTTATTAATGAGAACGAGCGGAAAGTCGTTAGTGCCTGCGGAGCACGCGACTAGCAAACGGATTAGACGCCTCTGTAAAAGGCCTCACGTTCTACGGAGCGACGGCGTTCCTCTACTTTTTCGAACGTGGTGCCAACTTACTGATGCCACGATCCGAGGATTTTCCTCGAGGAAACGAGAACTCTGAGCAAGCACACAGAACAAAGCAGATAGTTACCGAACGTATGGGATTCAATATCCACATCAAAATCAAGCATTTTAATTTCTCCCTTGATGGGAAAAACAAATGATCATGGATATGTCTAGTATCTACAGTTTACCAGTAGGTGCTACTCAATTGTATACCAACCATGTAGTGCCTTCTTTTCACAAGATTATTCCATTTTGGTTACAAAATAATATTAGCTTATAACTTAAAGTTATAAATCAGCATTCCTTGACACTACAATGGCTTAGGGGTCATGAGATGTTGTGATAAAATGAGAGCATTCCAAAAAGTGGCGAACGATTTCCCTACTATGAAAACTATGGGAGTTACTCTTCCCTAGTAACTCATTGGTTGTAAGTGAAAAATCAATAGAAATTCTACCTAGCCTTCACTTTTCGAGTTAATAATAATCTAAAGTGCCGGGTCGTCACAAATTTTGGTGTCGTTACGCAAATTTTAGAATGACCCCCAGCCCAAAAACATATCCATGTTAAAAGTGTCAGTAGTGCACCACTTTCAGTGTTTTAGCGTAGGTATTTTTGTGGAACAAGAAGCTATTGCAATGAGTCGGAACTTTTTAAATCAGAATTTTTGAAAACTTTCTTAATTGAAATCCGTTTTGAGGCATTCTGGATCGATTCCTGAAGTTTGCGCTTTTTCATGTATATCAAGTTGAGTGCCATGTGTATCTGTGCGATACACACCATTAACTGTCCCAGCGTGCCAGGTGTATCTGGGTGATACACAATCCTGGTTCGCTTCAAAAGCTCGTGTATCTCCCAGATTCACACTTATGGCGTTTCTCTCTTCTTCTTTGACCTTGAGAAACCCTTCGGAAAGGTGGAACAGTGTTGGCCACAACAAATTGGCCGAGACACATTCGGTACAAACGGAAAAAGAATAAGTTTTTGTCAGATGTCACTTTTATCATTTCAGCTATCTGGCACTTCATTTTCCTACTAGTTTTTGGTAGCAACGCTATAGTGTTTTTTGTTTACTCACGTATACAGGCGTGGGGAAAATCGTCAAGAAGTTCGATTAGGGATATATCAGAGTGGTACTCAATTTTCCGTTCCACCACTTGAAGTCCCAAATCGTCACTCACAGGCCACGTGTATCACAAGTATACACGCGGTTTTTTCAATGAAAATAGGTGAAATACCACTGAAAAACTCTTTTACTATCAAAAGCAAGGTCTTCTGAAGCGAAAAAAAAAAAATAATAATAATAATAAAGCACGCTTGGCATCTGAGGACATTTTTTTTTTTAGTTGAGAGCGGACAGCTGTGGCACTCAACTTGATATGTAGATAAAACCTTATTTTTTAATATTTTTATTAAGGTTTAAGCCGCATCTCAACCAGAAGGATCATTACCGGCATTGAACAGGGTCTCCAAAGGGACACTGGGAGTGGCACGATTTTAAGGTGAGCCATGCTGACATCCTTGACTAAAACGCTGTAAATTATTTCACGAAGAGTTATTATTTTTTCAATTGAGTATGATCGTAGTTTTAGTTGGCTTGCGTACGTCATAAGGCCCGTCCAGACTCCTCGGCGTGTCCTATTTCGAGTTGCCACAACCTATACTTCTATAATTATTTACGCATGTTTATATTTCTCGATTTGAGCTCCTATCTATTCAAATAATTATTGCATTAATAATATCATTATCTAAGTACGTACGAAAAGTCGAGAGGATTTGTTATTAAATATGCGTAGGCAAAGCATTGGTATTAACAACACTCAAATATGACCTGGAAAAACGAACATGAAATTCGAAAGCAATACAAGTGTAGGAAGTTTTCCTCGCCAACCTGGAGGTACACCCTAGGTCTCGTTACCTCAAAACCGGAGGTTCACCGCCCTATTACGCTTACACTATCATATCACTCATATTTTTCCATCAACATTCATTTGAAAGTTGTGCATTTTGAGATGAGTGAATTTTGTCCCAACATGAGAATAATAATTATTAGGTCGTGTAGTTGTGGTCGTGCATGATCTGGTCCTAAAGTGGTCTGTTGCGAAGTCCTACTGCTTTTTGTTATCCTAAGCGTGGAATATTAGCTTGCGCAGTTGTGGTTGAGCAGGTTGGAGTTTTAACTGCATGAATTATACTGTGCATAGAATTGGGAGAATAAATAGAAACTAAAAAATGAAATGGTGATGAAAATCATGCAGGGTAGTAGGATTGTGAAATCGAATAAGCTAGTCCTATTCGGTTTAAATGTAAGAAGGAAGCTTGATTTTTGGACAGAAAATCTACAACAAATTTAGCTTAAAAATCAAGGAAAGGATAGAATTACAAAAATGTTAATTGAAATAAATGAAGCATTAAACGAAAAATAATTCTACAATCTGAAGATTTGAGATTTAATTTGGGATACAATCTGGAGATTTTAATTTATGAATGATTCGGCTGGATAATTATTTATAACATCCTATAGTATGGTATAATATACAAAATATACCATGGCTTGTTTAAGGTGTATGTTTATGGGTATTACAAGTATAAGTAATAAATATCCGTTCTCCTTTGGCCTCTGGCGCCGTTCCGCTTTGTCCATGACGCCGTACCCACCTCATGGTGCCGCGACTTATTATATGGGTGTTACTTGTAAAAGTAATATATATATCCGTTATCCTACGCCCCCGGCGCCGTTCTGCGACGCCCCTGGTGATGTGCCGCTATGCCCCTACAAGGCGCCGCGCCTCCTCCTCCTCCCCCCTCATGACCCTCTGCCAATGTTTTCATCATTCCACTAAGCGTGCAAGGCGTGCGCGCGTACGTCAGTCTAACACTCAAAGCCTCGAAAAAGACACTTTTTCACATATTTTTGGCTCATAGCACCCATGGGTGTGGAGCGATCGAGCTGGCGAGAAGTTAGGACCAACTAGACCCCAAGTGGAGTCTATGTGCGAAAGAACGGATTTTTTAAGTCAATTATTAGGCCTTTTATTGATGGCGGACGGAGGACGGGTATTGCAAATTTGGATTCTACGCTCTTTGAAACGTAAAATGACAAAGTTTGAGGGGGGTTATAAAGATTTTTTCCTATACGATCACATAGGCTTATTATTGAAAATAATAAACCAAAAGGAGCGCCATCATGGACTCCACTGGCAACTCTGAGGGGGGAAAAAAGAGGGTTACAGTGATAAGCACTGTTTAGCCCTCAAAGTGGTTGAAAAAAAAACCCAAAAATAAAATATTACAACTGACTAGATGTAAAATAGGCTAATAACTATATACATGCTACTACTCGACGGTAGCCGTACACCGGCCCGTGGTTGTGTCCTCAGCCGCGCAGTGGCGAGTCTCCCCTTTTATCTCCCTCCTACTGAATGGTGAAGTACTGTGATTGTCTATAGATGAGTCGTAGCTCATAGGTTAGGATAACGGTCTCGTGAGACAAAGGTTGAGACTTCAAATCCTGTTGCCTGGTCAGATTTTTTTTGCTCGTACAACTCCCGAAATATACTTTTTAAACGTCATTCTGACCTGCATGTCCAACTAATTTGAATTTTCACTAACGGATTGACTACTTGATGTTATGTATTTTTGAGATGCGACCTTGCGAGCATCCAGATCACCAAACTACACTTAATTCTGACCTACATGTCCACTAATCTGCATTTTTACTAAGGGATTGACTACTTGATGTTATGTATTTTTGAGATGCGAGCTTGCGAGCATCCAGACCACCAAACTATACACATCATTCTGATCTGCATGCCCAACTAATCTGCATTTTTACTAAGGGATTGACTACATGATGTTATGCCTTCTTGAGATGCGAGCTTGCGAGCATCCAGACCACCAAACAATACACATCATTCTGATCTACATGTCCAACTAATCTTCATTTTTACTAAGGGATTGACTGGACTCAATCTCCTCACCAATAAATCTATTTTTTCTTGGCATACGGATAAATCCGTAGATTTACTGGACGGAGCGATCATACAAGCCCAGTCTGATAAAAGGGGAGACTAGTGCCGCTGCGCGGCGGAGGAGGGAGCCACGGGCCGGTGTACGGCTACCGTCGAGTCATGCTCCTATATAAAATCAGCAAACTGAAATAAAACTACTAAACTAGATGTATATAAATATGGTACTAGTGCATTATAGGGCCGGAAGGTTCGATTATTGAGATAATCGAAATATGCGATTATGTATCAATCGTGCTCCTTTCGAGGTTTCGTCCTTTACCCGGACGCTGGCCATATTTGCTTTACGGACAGTCGTTTTTCTAGTTGTCGTGTTGTGTTGTTGTTTTCTCGTCGAATCATGAATTTTATATCTTTCAAATCTCTCGTGCGCGATGTCAATCCACTGCAGCTCAGTTTTTGCAAAAAGTCCGCGTCATACCAACCGAAGTGTTGTGCACGAGCAACCACAAAATGCGGTTGGTTTACGCAACCACAAAAATGCAGATTAGTTGGCAATGTATATCGGAATGAAGTATATAGTTTGGTGGTCTGGATGCTCGCAAGCTCGCATCTCAAAAATACATAACATCAAGTAGTCAATCCCTTAGTAAAAATGCAGATTAGTGGACATGTAGATCAGAATGAAGTGTATAGTTTGGTGGTCTGGATGCTCGCAAGCTCGCATCTCAAAAATACATAACATCAAGTAGTCAATCCCTACCTAACCCTACAGTAGAAATGAAAAAACACTAGAAACAGTAGAAATTAGAAATGATTGATTCCTACCAGTTAAAATGAAAAATCGAATGTGTACCTACTAATCGATACATAATCGCATATTTCGATTATGTCAATAATCGAACCTTCCGGCCCTATAATTCACTAGTACCGAGTAATGCTCGAGTCATGCTACTATATACAATCAGCAAACTGAAATAAAACTACTAGACTAGATGTATATAAATATATCATAGATCAGATGTCACAGTTCGTAGTAGAGCTCAGCGGTAAATGTTAAGCACGAAGTGTGTTAAATGTAGAAAATATACCAGAAAATCCTAGCATTTCCCAATATTGTCGGTGAAAGCCCGAAATTATATGAAAAACGGGGATTTACCGCTTGACAGTTGGTTAATCTTAGGGTTGACTGATCAATTTGGTAAATGCCCAAAAAACCTTGTGTGAATGAGGCATTGCGGACTTTTAGCAATCTCTTTTGGCATATTTGCGGATTTCCCACGACTCGTTGGTAAATGTAGTACCTACCTACAGAGGCCTGTATGCAGAGGAATGGGCAGCATATTCAGACAAGTCTCATTCTTGGTCTTACTTCCCCCGTCACCGTCATCATTGTCATCAGTTGACAGTTGATTTTTGATGTTAAGTGCGTCCTCTTGTCAGTGCGTTTATTTATCGTGTCGCAAAGATCGTTGAAATGCTTGAACGTCTCTATGAGCGTCTGAATAAAGTTGTGAAGTGCAAGAAAGGTAATAATTTCTACATTACGGACGAGAAGTATCTCGAATTGTTGAATGTGGTGAAACAGGCTAAAGGCGCGTCCACAAAGGTAACAAATAGCAAAGTTGTATAGCAAGTGTTTTAAAACATGCTATTTACCATGTTTTAAAAGTTTTTTGTACAACTAAGTTATACAACTGTCCCCTCTAAACGCGTCTACACCTATGTAACAAAAGAAAAAAAAAAAAAAAAAAAAAACGAAACGAAACGTTCGCATACATGTCTGCAACACATTGGGACATTTTATGCCTTTAGTTGCAGAGTCGTATGTGTTGCAGACTCGTATGCAAGCTCTAAGAGCCACTCAGCTGATCCGGACCCTGGGCATCGTCAAGTAAATGTCCTAAAGAGGCTACATACGAAATTACAGCTTCCTAGAGTGTAAAACATAGAAATTCGCTTTAAGAGCCACTCATCTGATCCGGACCCTGGGCATCGTCAAGTAAATGTTCTAAAGAGGCTACATACGAAATTACAGCTTCCTAGAGTGTAAAGCATAGAAATTAGCTTTGAGAGCCACACATCTGATCCGGACCCTGAGCATCGTCAAGTAAATGTCCTAAAGAGGCTACATACGAAATTACAGCTTCCTAGAGTGTAAAGCATAGAAATTACCTATTAAAATGATTTAACCACCGCTTCATGAATCAAACCGTTCTCGCAATATTTGGATCACCTGCTATGAATCAAATCATCGAAACACCAGCTCAATGAAATTATCAGATAGCTAAAAATAATCCTGTTATAATTTGGATTATTAATGATAATCCAATAAGTTATCCAAAGTTTCATCATAATGAAATTCTTCTTGGTCTGGGTAGATCAATGAATGAATTATTGATAATTTTAATTAAGTGGTGTTTTTTTCGCATAGGTTTATTCATTGTTATACTTTAGAGCGTATAGATCCTTCTGTGATATTTACTATATAAGTAGATACAATTATTGTTAATAGTAGCTACCTATCTATACAAACTAGGTATGTTCCCTACCTATAAAAACTAGGTTCCTACATAGGTAGGGCGTTCTTCAAACGCTAAACACTAATTCAATCTCTGATGCTACCTGTACCTAAACCTATTTTGAGATAGTTGCCAACCGAAATTACTCGTATTGGATCAATTTCGATACCTAACTCACGATTTCTCCCAGATTCACTATAAAGCAACGAGATTCAAGTGTAAGCAGGTAGCCGGCGAATACACACATCAAACACCCGATCAGCTGACTAGTAGCCCGGAATGCCATAAGGATGCGCTAGCTGTGCCTTTAGGTGTGCTCCATCGAGACTCTCCTCCCTGAAGGGAGGGCAAGGTTGTCACAAAGTGGGGGTTATGTGAGTGTGGACGAGCTTGCAACTTGTCATACAACCAAGTTATCTAACTTCCTTTTGGTTTATTATTTCCAATAATAAGCCTATGTGATCGTATAGCAAAAAATTTTTATAACCCCCCCTCAAACTTTGTCACTTTACGTTTCAAGGTGCGTAGAATCCAAATTTGAAATGTCCGTCCGCCGTCCGCCGTCCGCCGTTCGCCGTCCGCCGTCCGCCGTTCGCCGTCCGCCGTCCGCCGTCCGGGCCATAAAAGGCCTAAGAATTGACTTAAAAAACCCGTCCTTTCGCCCATAGACTCCATTTGGGGTCTAGTTGGTCCTAACGTTTAACCATCCCGATCGCTTTACTCGCATAGATGCTATGGGCCAAAAACGGGCGAAAAAGTGTCATTTCAAGGCTTTGTTAGACTTACGCACGCACGCACGCCTGGCACGCTTGGCAGGGGGTCAGGGTGGGCGGTGAGGGGGGTGAGCGGGGGGTGGAGTGAGAGGAGGCGCCGGCGCCGCGGCACCTTGTGGTGGATACGGCGCCGGCGTTCCTTCGAGGCATTAATATATGTTTTTTTTTCAAGGTCATATTTGTGTGTTAATACCAAAGCTTTTCCTACGCATATTTAATAACATATCCTCTCGACTTTGCGTACGTACTTAGATAATGATATTATTAAGGCAATAACTATTTGAATAGATAGGAGCTCAAATCGAGAAATATAAACATGCGTATATAATTATAGAAGTATAGGTTGTGGCAACTCGAAATAGGACACGCCGAGGAGTCTGGACGGGCCTTATGACGTACGCTAGTCAACTAAAACTATGATCATACTCAATTGAAAAAATAATAAACCTTTGTGAAATAATTTGCAGCGTTTTTATATCTTTACCGACAACCTCTGGGTAACATGTAACCTGCTATATACTTAACCGAAAAAAGTTACACAACATCGTGTTATAAAACATTTTTTTCAGTTGAATTTCCAACAAGTTACATAACATTGGTTATACAACTGTTTGTAACACGTTTTGTTACTGGTGTGGACGCGCCTTAAGGCAGTGGGAGCGTAAGATGTGTTCACTACAGACGTTTGAGAAGGTATTATGACAGTAGGATGCCAAGAAAGGTTGATTGAACCGATTTCGTCGGGAAAAGATGACGTTGTTTATTATGTTCGTTATGAAGAATTGTTTTCTGTCATTAATGACACACACATCAATACTGGACATGGAGGGCGGACACGGACTCTTAAGAAAGTTAGCCGATGATACAAAAATATAACAACAAAAAATGTAACTAAAAACAATACAAAAATACAACACAAATGCAAAGAGATACAAATACAAGACAATACAAAAATGTAACTACCGAGGCAGTTGTTATTTATCTACAACTGTGTGAGCCGTGTCAGAAAAAACCGAAAGTTAAGACGAAAGGGTTAGTGGTGAAGCCTATTGTCCACAGTGAAACGAACTCTCGAACTCAACTTGATTTAATTGACATGCAATCTAATCCTGACGAAAATTTCAAGTACATTTTCGTCTATCAAGACCATCTTCCCAAATTTGTTATTTTACGGGCTTCACGCACCAAAAGAGCAGAAAAGGTCGCCTAACATCTCCTTGAAATTTTCACCACTTTCGGCGCCCCTTGCATTCTACACTCCGATAATGGTCGTGGATTTTGCAACAAAGTGATTGTGACATGTGGGCTATATAAGAGGTACCTATCGAGGTATTAATATTGATTTAATACGTGAATATTATCATTTCATATTCAAAAATAATTGAATAATAATATGTACTTCTATAAGTATTGAAATATTCATATTCTTTGAATATAATTCCTATATTCATAGTTTCGAGTATAAATTTTGAATATTCGTAGCCAAAATATGAATACAAATTTATTAATATAGGTAGGTACCTACAAAGAAATTCAACTCTAAATAATAAAATATAAAGGATAAATACATATTTGTATTTTCGGATATGTGTTTGCTCATCTCTGATTGTAGTTAGGAAGGTACGAGGTTGGTAGATACTACCTAATGAATATTACGGTTCAGTGCGTCAAACTCTTCCAGTTGTTTTCACATGAATACAAAGGTTCCAACTATACAAACTAATTATTATCATGGACGTTCCTATAACAAATGAAAATAAAACCCCAACTAACACTTAGATAAAGTATACTTTTATAAAAGTGGAAGAAGCAGTAAGTACAAAAAAATGTTCGAGAGACGGCTCGGTAAGCGGGTTCGTACGCGCGCGCGGATGAGGTCAGTTGCTGGGCGTCGGCGTCGCCAAGGCACGCACCCCTCAAATTACACTCTATTTTTCCTGGAACCACGTTTTTCGCTCCCATTCCTCACATGCGGCCACTAATTTTCAGAATCAAAATTTCATGCCTATGCCATCATACACTTGAGTTGTTTCCAAACACGGGATATTAGCGATTTTTTTAATTTAAAAAAAAATTAAATTAGCAATTAAAATTTCAAGTCAAAATTTCAACAACAAAAATTTTTTTTAAACAATGTTATATGATCGCTCGAAAGGTTTACTCGTCCTGATAATGATTCTGAAGCCAGATTTAAAAAAATGTGTACCTACTCAAGTGGAGATTTGCCCGATAAAGTTTCATCCGACAACGCTAGCGCCATCCGTTATCTGAGAATCACACTAAACACCCGTCCCCTTTAGCCTTAAGATTGTGCATGGTAAAACGAGGCACAGCCAGTCTCAAGGTTCGGTGGAAAGAGCGAATCAGGACATTGAGAACATAGGCGACATGGATGAAAACGAACCAAACATCAAAGTGGTCTGAGGGGATTCGATTTATTCAGGCCATGAAAAACAGAGCCTACCACGAGGGAATAAAATGCTCTCCCTATGAAGCCATGTTTGGAGTACCAATGAAAATGGGTTTGGCTACCTCAAAACTCCCTCGTGATATATATTTTTTTTTTTTTCAATAGATTTATTTCAATATTGTTCAGTACAATAAGTTGAAAAATGAAATTATAAAATTGCATGTAAAAATAAAATAATTCACACAAATTTTAATGGAAATGATAGCCCCAAATGAGGATAAAGCTCGCGGCGGAGTCTAGAGTCAGAAAAAGAGTTTTGGACTCTAAGTATCTATAAATTAACAAAAATTGATATAAAAATCTATTTCTTATTATTATTTACATATTATCATTCATCGTCTTATTTTTATTTATTAAATATTACATTCTTATTGCTAATTTGTATTCTATATTTTTCTGCAATAATTAACCATTCGCATATTTTCTTATGAATAAATTTCGTGTAGGAACGAGTAAATTCGTTTTACCTTCCCCTCCAAGATTTTTTTCCTTATCTTTTTAGGTAGCTCGTTGAAATTTGTTGCACCCTTATATAAATAATTCATTTGAGCCAGAGTGGTCCGTTGAAAAGGAAGTGCAAGCATAGCAACATCTTTGCTCCTAGTTGGTAGTTCGTGTTTAGGGAGCATAAATTGCTTTTTTAAAAATAATTTCAGTTATTTGGCTTACTTTAACAAGTTTTCTAAACGGGAGTATTTTTAGTTTTTTAAAAATGGGTTCAGAAGGAGCTGAATAGCCCTCCCTATTTATTGTCCTCACAATCATTTTTTGAGAACTAACTAAAGGGTTGTAGGCTGTTATGATTATGAAACTACCTAGGCTAATATGATTATGAAACTCGCTTCTGAGGAACAGCTAGAGGATATCCTTGTTGGTAGTGATGTGTATCCTATGAGAAACTTGCCCCCGAAACAGCTGAAACTGAACCTCTTGCTGTTTATAGCAAATTAGGGATATCTCCCGTCTCCCATCCTTAGAATCTTCTCCCACCACCCTAAGCAGAGTTTAAGAATTTGTGCCCCAATATTTAATCTTCCCGTCCCCGTTCTAGTCATACATCCAGGTGCCCCATGGGTTCAGACAGTCACAAGACTAAGGGCGGAATCCATAGTCGCTCCTCAACGCTGAGGTCTCCTCAAGGTGTGGTTGTTGTGGAGAATTTCACCCCATCGGTATTCAGAATTGCAAAGGTAAGGCTGACCTCCACGTTTGAGCTGAGGTAGGCCTTGAGGTGGGTTCCGGTCTCCTTAACCTATTCAGAGTGGTTACATTCTGAGGCTGGCATCAAAGCCTCCTCGAAAACCCCTATTCATTGACAAGTTTTGAAGGTGAGATGAAAAATTTCTCGACTCCAGAGGGGTTCAAACCCACCTCCAGCCAAGGAAGGTTGAAACCTCCCTCGAAATGTTATTTTGTGCTTAGTTTGTTGTACGTAATTAGTTTGTTTAAGTTATTATTTGTTTGAGCTTGTTGAGAGTAATTAATTTTTTAATTAATTCACGATGGAGAGTTTGTTCATTTTTGCGTGGGACGATTTGGAAGACCAACTCGATGATGAAAATGTTGATCTTGTCACGGTTCCTAGGAGATATATCCGGGACCAGGAAAACCTGATTGAAAGTTACGATGATAGGCAGTTTCGTAGATGATTCAGGTTTCAAAAAGAGACGGTGATGAATTTCCTGGTTACATTAGTTACTGAAGATGGAAGTAGGTCCAATAGAGGACTACCCATCCCACCTCTTCTTCAATTGTTGGTTGCATTGCGATATTATGCAACATCTTCATACCAGGCAAACCCACTTTTTCTACAAATCGGTGTTGGCAAAGGGGAAGTGATACATGTTCATCTTGTAAGTATTTCGTGTTTTTCTGTTTGCAAAAGTGACATTCTCTTTTGGCTCATTTTAATCAAATAAGTACAAATAAACCACAAAAAAAAAAAAACAAGATACAACAACGGCGAAAACATGAACCGGTAAACGTGTCATTGTCAACGTTTCAATAAAATAACACAACTCACAAATGTCTCATTTTTCTGGCTTCACCAAGGTTGCGTCGAACAATTACCATGGAATTCCAAGTATGGAATCACTAAGTATCGTGATTCACTAAGCATGGAATGCCCAAAATAGTTGGAAGAACCTCCTTTTGCTCGCTCTAGACTCCAAGTCTCCTCAAAGCCACATTGAGAAAAATTAGAGCTGAGGCTGGCCTCGACGCCTGCATCTTTTGACTATGAAACCAGTCCACCTTCTCAAGCCAGATGTGACCTTGGCTTGTGTCAAGAAATTTCCCATCTCAAGGTGTGACTATAGATTCCGCCCTAATTCTTCTGATATAAAGGCCGTATTAGTGTTAGCAAGCCTGGGTGATCATATCTATAAATGAGTTGAGGTGAATTATATACAAATGAATGTTGATATATTTATACATATCATTAATTAACCGTAAGAAAATAATTAAATCCGCCTAACTGTGTATTTATAAAAGCTTATTTACCTATTAATGACTTTGCTAGTTATTCATGTCATTTTATAGATGAACATGATAAATTTATTTATAATCTTCCTCGCAAACGGGAATTCGTGATGTACTTCACTAAAGCACTGGCAAGTTTGGTAAAAACTTTTTTTTTACTCCACACAAATGACGTAGCGTTGAAAGATAAAGCTCCAGCCCTTTTCGGAAAGTCTTTGTCACTTATTCATTCAAAGGGTTAACCAGCCTTCGGTGTGGTTCATAATTCATAAATTCGGCGACTCGAGAGTTTCCTCCCTCGCTTTACTAAATCTTTATGGTCGCAGGGGATGAAGTTCATTCCGCTTTGCTTGATTCCTTGGTACGTATTTTGCTTCCGTGTCTACCAAGGAAGTGGAATGATTTTTTGTTTTCTTTTTTTAAGCTTTTATTGCACCAAGTAATCTCATTAACAATATGAATCTGACTTATATCACTTCAATACGATGTCATGGGCCATACCAACTAGTGCCCACAACCAGCGGGTGCCTGGGCAGGACAAGAACAACAACAACAACCGAACGGGGAGTTGATTGTAGGTGATAACTGGCCAATTGCTTTGATATCTGAATACGACGAAAATTGGGTCGGCCGGCCCCGTGTCGCCGAAAAGTGCAAGGAGAGCAAAATGTGAAGGAAATAATTTAAAAAAAATTATAAGTGGCAAGGGCACCTTTTTCTGTTCATTCGTGGGAACGATCGAATAGAAGAAAGTTCGTCACACAGTGAATTTTTCTTAATCAAAAACCTATATTTCCCCCAGTGTATTGAGATCGTTCCAACACTATTCAGGACGTAAGATGCATAACTTTGTCCCTTGTCTCTCGAACATGAAAAAAGCCAAAATTCTGATTGATATCGTCGTGGTGTTTATTAAATCTGTGCATTTTTCATTTTCTTCAGGCATATCCAATAACCATTCGCAAAATACATCCCCAACGTCTTCCGGCTGTAACAGTGGAAGTCCGAATATCCATTTCAGCCACCTCCCAGTGTCGGATTCGTCGTCTTTATATGCAGGCACGAATCTAAAAGATCCACATAGGTACATACCTCACAACATGAAAAAATGGCAATGTCCGAAGCCTCATCGGCATAAATCAATAAATCTTCCCCTTAGCTACTTTTAGCGAATTTTTGAAGAAAATTAAGCTATTGCTCTCGCCTCAAAATTTTTAGAATGTGAATTTTTGAAAAAAAATTATGCAGAAATCCGTTTCAGGCTATTCTGAATCATATTCTGAAGTTTAACGCAATTTTTAATGTATGTATATATGTATGTATGTATATATGCATGTATGTATGTATGTATATATGCATGTATGTATGTATGTCCACCACAACTCACAACAACAAAAATTAATTTTCAGGGTGACTGCAAGACTTTCCCTTCACCCTTCGGGTTAAGTGAGGAAAGTAAAAATAGAGCGTTTGGTATTTCTTTTGACCTTAAATCGCGAGAATGATCCATCACAATAGTCTCAGGCAAAGGCACGCGAGTGTTTACTCAGCCTTGTATAATTACGCACGCGGTATCTAAAATGTCAGCTGCGACAGGAGGTTGGAAAACATTAATGACCAGTGTAGGGCCGAGGCCTACATTTTTTTTTTTTTTTTTTTTTTTTTTTTTCTGCTTACCTATCTAGTAATTTTTGCTTATTTTTTGAAATTTGATAAATTTAATGTGCTCTTACAGTCCTGTAAAACAAACTAATTCTTTTAGAGAATTTTTGAAGAAAATTAAGCTATTGCTCTCACCTCAAAATTTGTAGAATGTGACTTTTTGAAAAAATTGTATGCAGAAATCCGTTTCAGGCTATTCTGAATCATATTCTGAAGTTTAACGCATTTTTTTATGTATGTATGTATGTATGTACGTATGTATGTGTATATATGTATGTATGTATATATGTATGTGTCATTCCAGACGATAACTGTCCGTAGAATTGTGCTAGAAACTTCAAACAATTTTTAAAATGTTAAAGGCACAAAACGAATGTTCAAGTTCGTTGGCCAGCTTGATCGGATTACATCTTCGGGTTGAAATTTTCAAAAATGTAGTCAAAAATTTCAAAATAGCCTGTTTTTTGCGATTTGTCGTGCGAAATAATTTTTTCAGCATACTAACATGTGGTATATTCGGAATCAGCGTAAAATTTCCTATAAGAATATGTATCAAGTTTTCAAAAATTTCAAAGTTGAAAAATCAGTCAAAAATCGAAATAATGCCGTTCGATGGTTGTAAAAATCGGTAATATTCTTCAAAAATTCGCTCATGGGGTCATGCTGCATGACTGGACTTTTTATATCCATTGCCTGGAGAGGGGTAATGAAGCTGCTCCTACTTTTAGGAAGGCAGGGGGTTCTCTTCCTTTTAAATCGGTAGGCCACTTTTTTCAAACAATGCAGTACGCAGTACACTGCAGTAAAGCTACGGAGTACTCTTATAGCTTTCATGTTCCAATGGGACTGAGTCGTCTAACCGCTCAAAGCGTAGCGGGATCGAGTCGGGCAATTGCAATATCCCCCTTTCACCAGTTGGGATCGAGTCGGGTGTCGCTCTGCAAGTTAGCCATCAGGCAGGAAATCGTTTAGTTAATAGATTGCAACAGAAAAAGCAAATTTTAACGTGGCCTGTGGAAAATGGGGCAGTGGATTGCGAAACTATGCTAAACAGCATTTATGAATAATATTATAAAAAACCATGCTCATAACTCAGCTTGTTGGCACTTCGCAGTAGTTAATATTTAACATAATATGGTTGGATAAATCGAGAGCTTTTGAACGAATGGTCAACGAATTTTGTGGGATGAAAAACGACGAAGTACCATTTCCCTAGTAACGACTCGGTTGTAATTGGAAATCATCAGAAAATTATCGTGATTACAATCGTATTCGTATTTGACGATAAGATTATGTCCAACACTGCTGGACGATGTCACCTACCCAAACAAAATAAATGAATTAACTGAAAAGAATAAATAAATTAAAAAACAATCGAGAGATTGGGAAGAAATAATTAAAACCGACAACATGAAGAGGTGTTTCTCACCATAAAAGTTTCATTTCCCCAGCAACGGCTTGGTTGAACGTAAAAATCAAAAGAAAAAAGAAACGTTCGCCACTTTTTGGAATGCTCTCATTTTACCACGACATTTCATGACCTCTAAGCCATTGTAGTGTCTAGGAATGCTGATTTATTACTCTATGTTAAAAGTACGAAAGAAATGCGTGATAAATCGAGAGCTTTCCAACAAATGGAGAACGATTTTGGTCCCATAAACACTAAAGAAGTTTTATTTCCCCAGCAACGGCTTGGTTGTACGTGAAAATCATAAGAAAGACAAAGCAGCTTGAAATGCTTGCATACGAGTCTGCAACACATTGGGACATTTTCATGTGTGTTTTCTTATTGTATTTATTACTAGGCAGATCTCACCCGTGCATCGCACGGAGGGGGGTACAAATCAATTAAATGGGCCATAAGAGAAACCGCCCACCCGTGGGTACTTAATTGAATTCGCGATCGTGTTGACTCATTGTTCCGACACCCGTGGGTACTTCATTGAATTCGAGCCAGGCTACATCACCTACCCCCCTGCAGACTCGTATGCAAGCTCTAAGAGCCACTCAGCTGATCCGGACCCTGGGCATCGTCACGTAAATGTGCTAAAGAGACTACATACGAAATTACAGCTTCCTAGAGTGTAAAACATAGAAATTAGCTTCAAAAGCCACTCATCTGATCCGGACCCTGGGCATCGTCAAGTCAATGTCCTAAAGAGGCTACATAAGAAATTACAGCTTCCTAGAGTGTAAAGCATAGAAATTACCTATTAAAATGATTTAACCTCCGCTTCACAAATCAAACCGTTCTCGCAATATTTGGATCACCTGCTATGAATCAAATCATCGAAACACCAGCTCAATGAAATCATCAGAAATTAATAAGCGGTGGCAATCATGTTCACAATATCAATTATTGAGAATGATCACCTGAGTGTACACAATTATTCAAATAACCTTGCTCATAACTCAGCTTGTTGGCCACGCACTTCGCAGTAGTTAACATAATATGGTTGGATAAATCGAGAGCTTTCGAACGAATGGTCAACGAATTTTTTGGGATGAAAAACGACGAAGTACCATTTCCCTAGCAACGTCTCGGTTGTAAGCGGAAATCGTCAAAATATTTACGTTACGTTACGTGACAGTTTTTTGTGCAATGTGCCAGGGCAAAGACATGAAAATGTCAACAATAATTTTACTATAGACAGTTTTTCTACTTATAGAAGATAGGGACATAAAATACCATTGTAGTTATAATATTTAAGCTATGTGTAGATTATGTAGATATACATATGCGATGTTATGTCAACGTGCTATGGAATAGTAAGCTAGACGGGTAGCCTAGTTCTACTTTTATACTATCAACAAATGTATGTGTTTCTATTGAAATAAATAAAATCTATCTATGTATCTATTGCTCCCGAGAGTGCAACGAGGAACTAGTTATGGATACTACAATATCCATTCAAGTTTGTCAACTTATGAGCTGATCTGTGGAGGAAGAAGCTCAAAATGTGCAGTAGATAATGTTAAAAATTAAGTGAATATTAGGGATTTCGCCTGAACCATTTTAATTTTCCCATCAGTTATGAATTTAAAAAAAAGATTCTGGAAAAAAATTTTGATAAATTCAGACCCATGGGTAACGTTTATTCCTAGGTGGTGAAAGAAATTATCAAGTCTGTGGTCATAACGCAGATATGTGCGGTTGGTGTTGAAGATTTCATTTGATAGTTATGTAACTTACTTTAAAAGCTAACTAGAAAAAAAAAAAAAATATGGACGGTAGACCTACGGTTCTACAGTCAGATCATTTAATAATGATTAATTTTACACATTATTAGTTCATTATGGTTACTTAGCAATATTAAATACTATAACTATAACATACTATGCTGCCATGCTACTATGCTCTATACTATGCTTTAATATTACATTTATTTTTCTTTTTAAAACTGAGCGTAATAAATCAGCTTTCCTTGACACTACAGAGGCTTATGGATTATGAGATGCTGTGATAAAATGAGAGCATCCCAAAATGTGGCTAAAGATTTTCCTGCTATGAAAACTAAAGGAGTTACACTTCCCTAGGAACGCATTGGTTGTACGTGAAAATCAATAGAATCAGAATCATATATTTTGTCGAAACATGCTATTATGTAGGACAATTGTCAATGTAAATATTGTTGTACTAAGTAAATTAACATTCATGTAGCCAATAAAGGGGGAGAAAAAAACAGATTAATTAAAACAATAATAATAATAATAAGAAGAAACCCCCACCGTGACGTGACGCTCGTGACGTGACGAAAACAAATGGAAACGTCCTGTTAATCATTATTAAATGATAATAAAAACAATTATTTATTATTTTAATTAAAAAGTACGTGGGAAAAACGGTATCAGACTAAAGCAATGGAATGAAACCTCAAGGTGAAGATATGCTTCGAAACTGAACTTGAGAATTAGTTGGTTGTGAAGGAGGATTACAGAGGGAGAAAGGGGGAACGGCAGACGAAGAAACAGGAGACTACAAATTTAACAGCGATAACTGTAAGGGGTTAATGAGGCTGGAGGATTGTTTAATAAAAGGAGACTTTGACGTCATGTTGTTAAGAGAGTGTGATCCTCCCTTTTAGTTGTGGAACCTCTGCAAGCCAGGAGGGGCCTCATTTAAACCCAAACCGAAACTTATCTAATCCTGTGAGGGGAATCCTACGCCCTATTTCCTTCTGTTTGTCGTCCCTCCAGACAATCCTTGTTACGTTTCCTTGGATTTCATCTCGTTCGAGCTTCCACGAACGCCGTCTCATCGCCTTTACTTGGTTGCTGGCAGAATGCAACGCTCTGCACGTTTTTTTAGAACCAATTTAACGTTGAATATAGCTAAAACCAAATTTATGACCATTGGAAACTCTGCCAGAATTGATCCTTTGCAAAAGATTGTTATCCATACATGTAATGACCCGATAAATTGTGCATGTGAAGGGCTGGAAAAAGTTGATACAATTAAATACTGGGCATTCAGATCGATTCAACTTGTCTTGGAAAGATCACATTGATTTTCTGTATGATAGGCTAAAAGAAATTCCAGCTCTTTTTTATAAGGTCCGTTCTGTTTTGGGACTTCCCTTACTTCGACTCATATACTATGGCCTTGTCCAGTCTGTCCTCCAATATGGGATTATCGCCTGGGGAGGTACCTACCCTTCTAGCCTTAACAAAGTGCTAATTTTACAAAAATCAATAATCAAAATTATGTATAGGAAACCAAAATCTTTCGACAGTTATTCAATTTTTAATATTTCGAAATTTTTCTCTGTACGTCAGTTATTCCTAAAGAATTTACTCTTTTTTTACCATAAAACCCCCACTTCGATCAATGTCACTCCGATACATGACCACTATACCCGTTTTCAAGTAGCAGGGAATGTTGTAGCCCCACTAAACCGTTTGGTATTGTCGACCAAAAGCCCTCATTACATTCTTCATGTTTTGTACAACAAATCAAGTGAGGAACTGAAATCACCATCTGTGTGGAACAAAGCTCGGTACAGGGCTGCTGTAATTTCTTTCCTGATTACCCTGAAACCGGTGAATTCCGAATCAGTGTTGAGAAGTGTTTATGCTAGCTAATTTCATTTTATTCTCGTAATGGACATTTATTTTCTTATTTTTATTTTGTTTTTGAACTATCGAAGTTTGGCTTGCTTGATTTATTTACTTTTTTGGTTTATTATTTCCAATAATAAGCCTTTGTGATCGTGTGGCAAAAAATTTTTATAACCCCCCCCCCCCCCCCCCCCCCCCCCTCAAACTTTGTCACTTTACGTTTCAAGGTGCGTAGAATCCAAATTTGAAAAGTCCGTCCGCCGTTCCGTCCGCCGTTCGCCGTTCGGGCCATAAAAGGCCTAAGAATTGACTTAAAAAACCCGTTCTTTCGCACATAGACTCCATTTGGGG
Source organism: Adelphocoris suturalis (assembly GCA_030762985.1). Lineage (NCBI taxonomy): Eukaryota > Metazoa > Arthropoda > Insecta > Hemiptera > Miridae > Adelphocoris > Adelphocoris suturalis. The sequence continues at coordinate 50,779,593 of CM061049.1, forward strand.
TCTAGTTGGTCCTAACGTTTAACCATCCCGATCGCTTTACTCGCATAGATGCTATGGGCCAAAAACGGGTGAAAGAGTGTGTTTTTCGAGATTTGAGTGTTAGACTTACGTGTTAAAACTCCAATCTGCTTAACCACAACTGGTCAAGCTAATATTCCACGGTTAGGATAAAAATGGGCAGTCGGACTTCGTAACAGAACACTTTAGGGCCAGATCATGTACAACCACAACTGCACGACCTAATAATTATTATTCTCATGTTAGGACAAAATCCACAACTTTCAAATGAATGTTGATGGAAAAATATGAGTGATATGAGGTGATATGAGCGTAATAGGGCGGTGAACCTCCGGTTGTGAGGTAACGAGACCTAGGGAGTACCTCCAGGGTGGCGTGGAAAACTTCCTATTGTATCCTTCCTAACACTTGTATTGCTTTCGAATTTCATGTTCCTTCGAGGCATGAATATATGTTTTTTTCTAGGTCATATTTGTGTGTTAATACCAATGCTTTGCCTACACATACTTAATAACATAGGTATCCTCTCGACTTTTCGTACGTACTTAGATAATGATATTATTAAGGCAATAACTATTTGAATAGATAGGAGCTCAAATCGAGAAATATGAACATGCGTATATAATTATAGAAGTATAGGTTGTGGCAACTCGAAATAGGACACGCCGAGGAGTCTGGACAGGCCTTATGACGTCCGCAAGCCAACTAAAACTACGATCAAACTCAATTGAAAAAATAATAAACCTTAGTTTGCAGCGTTTTTGGTCAGTAGTCGTTGAGGCTATGTATTTTTGTCTGCATTTTTATCTGTATTATGCCAACCGGCGCCAAAGAAGCTGCTTTTGACCCGTCGTTCTGTACATAAAATTTTGTAATTTTATATGCAGACTACCTTATTTGTGAATACAATTTTTTTAAATTGAATTGATTTCATTGAAGAGAGCCATATGCTCTGAGAGATGACCCGCTATGAGTAATGAATGTCAACAATCGACCCCATTCCCGATTGTTGACATTCATTACTCATAGTGGGTTGATCTTGACATCATTTGGAACTGCGATCGGGATTATCGACTGCATTATGGTTTTTAGGACGTCCATTTGGAGCTATGTCTTTTAGGCAAGGCTTCGGTAATGAGACGCCTATTGGAATTGATCCAGGTATTGTATTGTATACCGCTAAATTTGTTTGAAATTTGAGCTTTTTGAGTGTATGAAAATAGTTAACTATTAATTTTATGGGGAAAAACGTATTCCAAATAATAATTTATGTGTCATTCCAGAAGATAACTCTCCTTAGGATTGAGATAAAAATTACTTTCTTGTACCAAAAAATCAAGCTTTCCTAACGAAAGGATGAGTTCGTTAGCCAGGTATTTTTGAGCACATTAAATTGGTCTAATTTCAAAAAATATACTAAAAAAATCACCAAAAATGGCTAAAAACGGCAGATATATAGTTTTTGGTAGAATATTGTTCAAAGAAAGTTTAAAACACAACTATAGAATAGAACATCAAAAAATGTATGTACAAAATTATGCTGAAAAGTATACTCAAAAGTTATTAAAATTTGCTAAAAAATCGATAAAAACTGCAAAAAAGATGAAAATGAAGATCTCTATTTGAATAGGAGATTATTATTTGGAATACGTTTTTCCACATAAAATTAATTGTTAACATTTTTCTTACAGTCAAAAAGCTTAAATTTCAAAACAATTTAACAATATGTGTACGATACGATAATTTATGAAAATTCGCTCATACGGTCATGCTGCATGACTGTAACTTTTTATTGTGGGACACTCTGTTTGGGTAATACAAAGTCATTACGTTCATTTACTCTGATAATAATCTATACATTTACAATCCGAGTTCTACTACAGACGAACACGGGAATTTAGGAAGCATCTCTTGCCCAAGTTGTTTCAATAAAAAAAAAAAAAAGGGAAGCATGCCGTCTTGATTGAAGATGAACTACTGGTTGATGGAAAAAAACTTATCATTCTCTATGGACGAAGTACGTTGGAGGATTCTACATCTACTGGGTCAGAAGTGGAGATTTATCTGAATACTCCTCCTCCGTCACCTCCCAACATTTTTAGAAAACAGGTCAAGAAGAAGATGAAAATCTACAAGAGATAGAACGATGATTAACACCGCTTTGGAAATTTTGGCAATGACTCGGGATTATTATTGCAATTGGGCAGTGGAGTGTAGCATTATTAATTGTGATCTATGATGACTATGCAGTGCTCATTTATTATACTTAAATTATGTAGACCTATATAAGTAATTATCTGATACATCATACGTAAAAATCAAACATTGTTTGTTGAGGTAGAAATGAAGGCAAGATATCATGTGCTATTTTTAATTTGTATTTACGGAACTCCTTGTAATACCTACGGGTTATACAATAAAATTGAATTGAATTGAATAATCTAGATCAGCAATGACGTTTTCATTTCACGTAGATACCTGCAGAAAAGCGTAAATATGTATGTAGTTGTAATCATTCGTTAGTAATGCACTAGTAAAATTGTACAGCAGAGGTACTGGAAGAACTCAACTGATTTTTCCGTCAGATAGTATCACATTGGGGTGAAATGACGCGTAGAATATAATACTTCCTCGCTACATTATAGCTGAAAAGTGTGCACTTAGGAACAAAATATATTTTTCGAAGGGAAAACCGTTTCACGTTGAAAACATTACTCACGGATGAGTGTTCATCCTTTCAAGACCTGAATTAGCGACGCGTCGAGATACTCATCGTAGCTTTTATCGAAATGTTTTCACACTGATGCCAGGTGGTGTAAAAGCGGTGAAATGGTATGTGTCACTTTCCAGTATCCATTCTTTCGAGATGATGGTATAGTGATATATGAAATGAGGCATAGGTGAAAGCTTGAATATAACGCATCAAATCGATTCCAACGACACGTATTCCGATTCTGAATGAAGGGAAGTTCTGGGAAACTATCATCATTAGCTGTAAACGTAACGCGGCTTCTGGCGCGAACCCCCCCCCCTTGCATTCTTTGAATTATCGGTTCCAATCTGTTTTGTCAACATGACCCGCGTTTTATCATCCCGTCATCTGCATATATCAGTCATATTGATAGACAACTATTGCTAGCCATACTTACCATCAGACATGAGTTTAATCAAATTAAGTTATTAACACTGTAACAGCTATCAAAAACTGTTACGGTGATTCGTTCAATGGAACGGCGCACAGTGGGGCCAAGGTGGAAAAAAATCCATTTTTGCAAAGTGACTCAAAAAGGGATGTAATGTGGTTTTCTCAAAGTTTATTTCCTATAGAATAAGGAAGTGAAAGACCTTCGGTGGCTAAAAATCGTTTTCACTACCTACCAAATGTAGGCTGAAACATGATATTTCGAGATTTTAAGCTTTTTGAGAGTATAATTTGAAAATTGCCTACCACGTTCTATGTGATTGAAAAAAATCCTAAATAGTATAATGTTGGCAATATATTCATGTAGTATCGCTAAGAAATACTGATTATTTTTTCAAAACATTATGGCTTGACATTGGCTCCAAATTTGAATTTTATAGCGAAATTCATCTTGAGAGGCATAGAAAAAACGAGCTTCGCCTTCCTTTGGTTTGGCTCATTTTTTTTCTTGAAGTTCTGACCATTATCAAGAAGCTGTACAAATTTCATCGCCGTATTCCACCGTATTCAGGTGTAGTGGATTGAAATGTGATCAAAGACATAGCGTGACCGTCTTTGCCGTCCCACATTAGATTGGTCAAATTTCAAAAAATTTGTTGAAAAAATCACTAAAAATGGCTAAATACGGCTGAAAATTTTTTTTTTTTTTTTTTTTTTTTTCAATATTCTTTATTGCACCAAGTATTACTTATTAACAATATTATTTTGAAAATATGGACTTTAATTCAAAACTAAGATACATCACTGAGTTTTGTTGATTATGGTGGATGTTTCACTTCACTGCTTCACAAGTAAGCAAGGTCGAGTGGTTTGGTACGCTTCAATCTTCTGATGATATCACTTGTATCAAGGAGTTGGACAGCTTCCTCGTTGATGTGACATCTTAACCGCTGTAGGTGTCTCACAGCTCGTCGCTTTATAGCATCGTTTATTGTTTCGATCCGAAGCTCATGATGGAGACGTTCGTTTCGAAAGTACCATGGTGCATTGACCACCGTTCTTAGCACATTGTTCTGGAATTTTTGGATGATGTCTCGATTTGACTGAGCCGTACAGCCCCAAAGCTGAGCTCCATAAGTCCAGACTGGTTTAAGGACTTGGTTATACAGTGTTAGCTTGTTCTGGATTGACAACTTCGACCGTCTCCCCATTAGCCAATGCATTTTTCTGAATTTTAGAAGGAGTTCTTCCTTCTTTTTCTTGACATGGGCTTTCCATCTAAGTTTGGCGTCCAGTGTCATGCCTAGGTATTTGGCTTCATTAGCATTCGGAATAACTTTTCCCATGAAATGTACCGGAATATACTCGATTCTCTTGTTGGTGAAATCGACATGTACCGACTTAGTTTCATTTATCTTGATTCTCCATTTTGCTGTCCACTTTTGTATGCTGGATATTGATTGATTTAACTTGTTGGTGGATTCAGTGTTACATTCTCCGACTGCCAAAATCGCTGTATCATCTGCGAAGGTGGCTGTGGTGTTCATTCCAATTTCTGGGAGATCACTGGTATAAAGGACATACAAGAGCGGTCCAAGAAAACTCCCTTGTGGGACTCCTGCCTTGATTAGCTTTGGCTCTGAGTAGGCGTCTTCTTGCTTTATTCTGAAATAGCGATTGGTGAGATAAGACTGAAGCAGCTCAGCATACTTTATTGGTAGATTTTTGCGCAGCTTGTAGTTGAGTCCCTCATGCCAAACTTTGTCAAACGCCTGAGCGACGTCTAGGAAGACGGCTGAGCAGAATTTCTTTTCCTCAAGGGCTTGTTCAATTATATGTGTTATTCTATGGACTTGATCGATAGTGGAATGTTTCTGTCGAAATCCAAACTGGTGCCTTGGGAACAGCTTACGTTCTACGATTATGGGTACTAGTCGCTTGTGGATTAGTTTTTCAAATAATTTTGATAATACTGGTAGAAGTGAGATTGGTCTGTACGAACTTGGCTCCGTGGGAGGCTTTCCAGGTTTAGGAATCATTATGACCTCGGCAATCTTCCACAACTGAGGAACGCAACGGTGTTTTATAATTGCATTAATAATCATGGTTATTTTTGCAATGGCTTTACGCGGGAGATGCTTAAGGATCTGACCAGTGATAAGGTCGTAGCCAGGAGCCTTTTTTGGACTGATTTCCTTATCGATTATGAGCTTAATCTCTTTGATAGTAACGGGTGGAATGTCGACATCTTGATCAATACCATTTGCGACCTCTAGAGTCAGTTCATCTGTCATAGCAATGTTTGGAGTGAATATGTTTGCTAGGTAATCAGCAAAAATCGCTGCTTTGTCTTGATTACTCTTAGCCCAACTCCCATCGGAATTTTTTATGGGTGAAGCTTGTATTATTGGTCTTTTAAGATATTTGGTAGCCTTCCAGAGTGAGTAATCAGTATCACGATGACTTGTGAGTCCCATGATATAGTGCTCTTGGGTTTCTTCATTGATCTCCTGTGTCAAAGACCTCAGTTCACTTTCTGCCTTGTACCATTCTGATTTATGGCTGGGTACTCTAGTTACTTGCCATCGTTTTCTGGCCTTGCGTTTTTCTTTTATTGCAGTGACTATTTCCCGAGGGTAATTGATCCCTCGGAGTCGCCTTGTAAGTGTTGGTGTATTTTCCCAAGCAACAGTTTGTATACTGCAAACAAGATGCTCGAGCTCGTGTTCAATTTCTTCTGGTGATTGTAAGGACTTACTCAAGTCGATATGTCTGCATATTTCTTGCTTGAAGAGCTCCCAGTTGGTCTTCTGATTGACTAGGGCAGGGTTGGATGGCTTCTGAATGATTCGATCACTGAGTGTCAGTATGATGGGTGAATGATCTGAACTGAGATCAAAGTTTTCTTCGACTAGCAGGTAGTTCGCTGAAATGTTTTTCGTAACGAAAAAGTCAATCAGATCGGGTGTCTTGTCGGGGTCTTGTGGCCAGTATGTTGGTTTCCCGGTTGAAAATGCTTCGCAGTTTTTATCATTGATTGCTTGAATCAATCTACGACCTTTTGTAGTAGTTAGTCTTGAACCCCAAAGTGTATTTTTAGCATTGAAATCCCCTCCTAGGATGAAACGATTCCCAAGTTGGGAGAGTATACCCATGTATTCATCGTATGTCGTTTGGTGCCTCGGCGGACAATATATGCTTGCAACATTAATCATGAATGAAGTGGTCCTGATTGCAATGGCACATATCTGGAACGCTTCAGTTTCTATTTTGACTTGCTCATGGTGATAAAGGCTTTCTTTAATCAATACTGCACTGCCGCCGCGCGCTTGATTGCTTGGATGAATGGCGTGGTAGCACTTGTAGCCTTTGAGTCGGAGGTACGATTCGTTGGTAAAATGTGTCTCAGAAATGAGACAAATGTCAATCCGGTTGAAGTCTAGAGCCAACTGAAGCTCAGTTTTTCGTGACATGAGCCCATTGGCATTCCAGCAGAGTATTTTGACACTATTCATGTTGATCTTTCCGGACGAGTGCTTTCGATTCTACGAACACGCTCATCCAGGTTGCTGATACTCTGGCTGAGTTTTGTGACTATTTCGAAAATCTGATTTATTTTTGAGTGGGTGTCTTTGTTGACGGGATCGACCGATTGCCCGGTTGGCAGTTGTTGTAGCTTTTTCTGATTTTGCAGAACTTTCGAGTATGACAGGAGATTAGAGACCTGACTGGCGGCCACCTGGGCCGTTTTTTTACTACAGAGTAACGGCTTTTTTGGTATGAATGTTTCTTTATTGGGTTTTACTTGCTCTAACTTTTCCATCTGTTGTTGATGAGGAATTTTCTTGTTTCTATTTATAGCTTCAATAGCTACTGGGCAACCGCGATAATTTGCAGTGTGGTCTCCAGAGCAGTTGGCGCATTTTGCAGGTGTATCTCTGGCCTTGGTGCATTCTTCAGTGAAGTGGCCCTTAGCACACTTAACACATCTAGGTGGCTTGGAGCAGTAGTTTTTGGTGTGGTTAAATTCTTGACATCTTTTACATTGAGATGGATGTTTCGAAGATTTGATCGGATGCACTGTCACACGCCCTTTGAGAACCTGCTTAATTTCATAGATTTTCTCGGGATCTAAATCTTTACGAAAATCGACAATGCACATATCTAATGGATTTTTAGATTTCCATTCGAGTTTTCTGTCTACTTGAAGTACACTGTGGGAACCAAATTGGTTTCTCAGATCATCAAGGACCTCCTCATTTGTCCATGATTTGTGGATTCCTTTAATCATGACTTTGATGGGCCTGTCCTGTTTATTTTGGTATGTATAGTGCGGAATTTTTTTGTCCGCAAAACACTTAGTGATAGCACGAAAGCCATCTGAATCCATCGTGTTAATTTTGACCACATCATTTGACATAGTGGTAAAACTAACTTCGCCGGTTTGTTCCTCGACCATTTTCTTGAGGGCTGGAAAGGAAGTAACCCTTTCAATATAAACGGGAGGAGGTTTTGGATCTTTTTTTGGTTTTGGCTTGGCAATAGAATTTATGATTAGTGGACGTGAAATAGATTTTTTTCTTTTGTGTCCTCTTTGAATGACGTTATCCCATTCGCCCGTCTCTTCGGCTAGGATTTCTTCGTCTGTTGAATAGGACTCAATGGGAGGGGCTGGCTGATTTGTTTTGCTCAGTGTTTTAGTTTTGATTGTGTCGATCTCAATCTCCAGTTGATTGACTCGAGCACGTTCCTGTAGACCAGCGTCATTAGCTTCCTTCAAAATATCACATAAATGGGTAATGATTTTTAATAACTCACTAACTGTGCTATGAACAGCAGGCGAATTACGAAGCTCTGGAGAGGTGTTGACAAATTCTTGTTGTTGTTTTGCTTGGGCTAGCGCTCGCGATATCACTTCGAGGACAGTGACCCCCATTCCGCAAACGCGCGAAAACACTCTCGGAAACAACTGACATTCGTTTTTTGTTTCGCTCTCCGATGTTACCTCTTCGGCAGTTCGAACAAGACTACGGCTGAAAATGATTGAATTTATATTTCTTGGTGGAATATTGCTCAAATAAAGTTTATTAACTATAAAATAGAACATTGAAAATTTTACGTTCAAAATTATGCTGAAAGATTTAATTAAATGTTACATAAATTTGCTTTAAAAAAAAATCTATAAAAACTGAAGAAGAAAAAATCCAAAATCTCTTTTTGAATAACAGATTATAATTTTGTATCGTTTTTTGCCATAAAGATTAATAAGAATAATAGCCAACAATTTCTTTACACTCAAAAAGCTCAAATTTTAAAAGCATTTAACATTATACAATACAATAATTTACGAAAATTAGCTCGAATGATCATGATGCATGATTAGCACTTTTTCGCTCCTTTTTTGGAATTGACGACGAAGCTACCATTTCGCCTGAACATCACGAATTTGTGTTACGAAAATCTGTCACGAAATTACGACAATCAACTATACTCAAATCGGAAATTCAACTATGAGAATATTTTTTCAAGATGCAAGATCGGTAAACAATGCGGCTAGACCTTTTCAAGGTCTAGCCAATTTGACTTTTACTTCCAAACATTCTTCCATTAAGTGAGGAAGCAAAGGAATTATTAATTTTGCAAAAGTTTAATCACTTAACACTCATTTAATTATTTTGTAAAGGTACTGTATTTAATACTGTAAAGTCTGTCCGTAGACTTCCTGAAGATGATGGAATAAACCGTCGAAAGCTCGGGAACAAAATTTACTCAATCACCTGACCGAATCTCAATAATCAGCAACACACTTTGCCGAAGCTAAGACCTACCTGTATAATATACCTACATACATATATATAACGAAACCTTAATTCAAACAACCATTATGACCGTATTCCACGACTTCTGTCTGAAACGAAAAAGATCACTTTTTCTACGAAAAGTTGGTAAATAATCACAGTAAAATTTTCACACCCTTTCCCATTTTTATCAACATTAATTTTTTTCAAAATTTACAAGATTTAGTGCTAAAATAATAATTTTAAACTTAAGAAAACATAATTTTCTAATGTATTTTTGTATTCTGAATCGAATGAAACCATTCCCAAGTCAAAACACTCATTCATTTCAAAGATAATGATTTTTTTCCCATTTTTGGCCATTTGGCCCCACTGTGCGGCGTGCCCGTTGGTACCTACCCCCAACATTCACGGGTCCGCTTGCTCTTAATCGTTTTAAAATCTTTAGAACGGTCAGTCTACCTTTCTCTTCCATTTGCGTTAATACCAATAATATTACATAAACTCCCATTGTTTATACCTAATACCTAATCCATTGCTATCCCGCATACCTCCCTTGCAGTATTTCTTTCATCTTTAAAAGAAGTGAATATAAGAAACTAATCAACCGACAGGCTAAATAGAAAAAACGCCCCTGATTACCTATCTTTTGAAGCGATATAAAGAAAAGCGTAATAAATTATCCCAGTGATTGAAATCTTGTTCTACTTATTTCACCTGAGTTCCAAAATTACATTGAAAGATTGAAATATACTATAGAAGTCCAAGAATTTTGATCACGACAATCGGTAGATTGTCACAACACACTATATTTCATAAATAGAGAAACTAGGTATAGTTAGTAGAGAATTGAAAGATTACTTAGAGGCACTGATACTTTTACCAATTTAAGTTATCGCAATCTGGACGCTAACTGGAAGGTCATCTAAGGTGTTGAAATTTCATCTTCCACCACAGCATACTCGAGGTCAGCTAATTAGTATAAGAATTCGTTAATGCGGAAATTTATCCATCATTATCATTATTTCCATGTTGAACCGAATGGTTGGACAAACAGCGGTTTCTTATCAAGTTCTTATCGTGAGTTCTTCGGAGTTCACTAGCTCGTCTTGGATTTTTATCATTGCCGGTCTAGTGCCATTGGATGGATAACAGCAATTAAGTTCAATCATATATTTATATTATTTATACAATTATGCATCTATTGAGTAATATCAATGCATATTGATAGACAACCATTGCTAGCCAAACTTCCCATCTGACATGAGTTTAATCAAATTAAGTTATTACTACACTGTATTTCATAAATATATAAACTAGGTATAGTTAGTAGAGAGTCGAAAGATTACTTGGAGGCACTGATACTTTTACCAACCTTGATTTTACCAATTTAGGTTATCGTAATCTGGACGCTAACTGGAAGGTCATCCAAGGCGTTGATATTTTAGCTTCGTTCTCAGTGAACGTTCTGACAGTTCTCGAACTCATCAGAACTGGGGCGGGAAATCCCGGGACGTTCCCGAACTTGTGGAACCGCGTTCTGCACTGCGAACGATTTCAGAACTTGGGAGTGGAATAACCTGCGTATTTGTTTGTAACCTCACTCAACTCGTGCTACCTTCTGGTGCTCCTTTTCAGAATATTTTTAGTGCCCGTGAATATATTACTTATTATGCCAGTGAATATTACTTAACTATTACCCCACGGCAAAAAAAAAAAAAAAAAAAAAAAAAAAAAAAATCCACGATGGCTGAGGACTCAAAAAAATTTGAGTTTCGTTGATGTAGACGAGATCCAACTAGAACTTCAATCTCGTCCTCATCGTCTATAACACCATCTGTCGTGAAATTGTTAAATCACGAGTAATTAATCATCATTAGGTGGGTCAATTACATGAATAATGAATTGTGACGAAACCATAGGATATTCATGATTTTCTTTATCAATATCCTAGGTGATAGTATATAGGTAAAAAACTTGTTGGAATGCGTTTTCTAGTATGTCTTTAGGTCACAAATGCATCATATCATCTTTCTTAATCATATGTGTTTCACATGATCTCAGTTCTTCAAAATAAGGGGTTATTACCCCAAGACGGCCTCCAACCTCCCCTTTAGCCGTTCCCATGCCACGCAAAGTTATTACTCAACTTATTATCGAGTCTTTGTATTATGGTTCATGTATAATTATTAATAGTAGCGTATATCGTTGCCCACAATAAAGTACAAAGTCCCAAATACATGGGCCTTCTCTCCTGACGTGTTCAATACCAAGAAAGGTACTAGTTCACGTTATATTTACTGAGGATCCAAGTACATGGATCATCTCACTTATGTGTACAGTACCAAGAAAGGTACTAGTTCACACTATACTTATTACAAGGCTCAAATACATGAGACTTATTTCCTGATGTGTTCAGTACCAAGAAAGGTACTGAACACGTTATCTTTATCTGAGGATCCAAGTACATGGATCATCTCTCTTATGTGTACTGTACCAAGAAAGGTACTAGTTCACGTTATATTTATTACAGGACCCAAATACATGGGTCAGACTTCTAAGTGCATAGTACCAAGAAAGGTACGAGTTCACGTTTATATTTAATAACTATGAGATCCAAATACATGGATCACCCCAAAATCATATTAACTATAACACTAAGATCAATGTGGGCAACGATATACGCTACTATTAATAATTATACATGAAACATAATACAAAGACTCGATAATAAGTTGAGTAATAACTTTGCGTGGCATGGGAACGGCTAAAGGGGAGGTTGGAGGCCGTCTTGGGGTAATAACCCCTTATTTTGAAGAACTGAGATCATGTGAAACACATATGATTAAGAAAGATGATATGATGCATTTGTGACCTAAAGACATACTAGAAAACACATTCCAACAAGTTTATTACCTATATACTATCACCTAGGATATTGATAAAGAAAATCATGAATATCCTATGGTTTCGTCACAATTCATTATTCATGTAATTAACCCACCTAATGATGATTAATTACTCGTGATTTAACAATTTCACGACAGATGGTGGAGATGCTGAGATCGCTCATGTTCACTATTTGCAAAAATTTATTTCTACTTGATTAGGAGAATAGTTGGAAATTATATTGGAAAATTGCTGAAACATAATGTGTACATGTAGGGAGCTAAGAAGGCCTAGTCCAGAATGTTCTTTCTCGGTTTATGAAACTCCGTAAATGGATGGGTAGGTAAAGGTAACTCTTTCCTTACCTGCCTCTAACCCTTCAAGTTCAAAATCCATTAACTTTCACTCATAGCGTCTTTTTTTTTTTTTTTACCTGCTCGATCCATTTGTGGTAGACCAAATGATATTTAGAGCGTAGTAATAGGTTTACAAACACGGACAGCAATCTTGAATAAACTATTTCAAATAAACAGAAATAATCTTGATACAATTAAATAATTTTGGGCGTTGTGGTTTTATTTCGGTGGAACTAATATTGTTACAGGGGGAAGAAAATCCAAATAATTAGCAGAAAAAGTTTTATATTAACAACAAGTGATATGGATCAATCCACCATGATACGGCTTGATCTTATGTATCAAAAGGTGGAGGAAGGGTATATGGTAGACAGACAATTTTAGCAAAATTAAAAGAGGCTGAAGAGGTCCGAGAGGAAGATGAAATAAACATTGAAAAAATGAAATTGTCCTTAACACGATTCCATAATGAAATTCAGAGTTCCATAAATTTGGGACTCGAAGTAAACTCAGAAGTTCAATCTAAGCTTGAACAGTTCACTACTCGTCAAATTGAGGCTGAAGAATTACTGGTTGAGATTGAAACACGAGTGAGAACTAAACAAAATCAACTAACGAATAATACCTCATGCTTGTCAGCCCAGAATTCCCGTGTAACACAACATGAAACTTCATGTCGGCTTCCTAAACTGGATATGCCCAAATTTGATGGAGACATATTACGGTGGACGGAATTCTGGGATCGATTTGAGTCTAGCATTGATAACCGTACTATGATGAATGTAGACAAATTTGCATACCTACTATGTTCACTGGAAGGGGAGGCAAGGAGAGTAGTTGAGGGGCTTGATATGACAAACAGTAATTACTCTATAGCAATAAATAAACTCAAAGAACGCTATGGAAGACGGGGTGCAATTATCGATGCACACTATGCTGCACTTAATCAGCTGAGCCCCGCCAATAGTCACATCGGTGAGTGTCGATACTTATTTGACGAAATAGAAAGGCACTTAAGAATTTTAAAGTCTATGGGAGAAAATGTGAACCATAATCAACTTAGAACTACAATTTTAAAAAAGTTCCCAAATGATATCATCTTTGACTTGAGATTGATGATGACGTCAGACGATCATTGTGTTGACGAGATTCGGTCATATTTAGAAAAGGTTTTACTAGCCAGAGAAACAGCCTTTAACATAAATGACGGTAACACTATCGCAGCCAGCAACAGTGGCTTCACTACACAAGCCTTGTTCTCAGGTTCAACGCCCCCACTAAAACTACGCAAAACAGAATATAATCGGAATAACAATAATAAAAAACATCAAAGTCAAAATTTCCGACCAAATCCATCCAAGAAATTCAGAGGTAATACAACAAACCACAAGGCTTACAACTTTAAAATTAACTATAATACTGCAAACCAAATCAAACCACCAAAGAAAAGTAGCTTCAACAAACGTAGTAATCCGTCAACGTCTACAGCATTCGAACCAAAACAAAAGAAAATCATGAATATCCTATGGTTTCGTCACAATTCATTATTCATGACGAGACCCTCTCGAACGAGCAAGTTTGTCCCCCACCCCGGCAACTACTTGGAACCGTTCCCTACAAGAAGAACTATGAGTTCTTCAATTCCGTTCAACGCGGAGCAGCTCATGAGTCACAAATGAAAAGTCACATTTACGTTTCTGAACTGTTATGTGATCGTGTTATGAGACCACGAAACTATACACTTCATTCAGATCTACATATCCAACTAATCTGCATTTTTACTTAGGGATTGACTACTTGATGTTATGTATTTTTGAGATGCGAGCTTGCGAGCATCCAGACCACCAAACTATACACTTTATTCTAACCTACATGTCCACTAAACAGGTTGAACGGAATTGAAGAACTCACAGTTCTTCTTGTAGGGAACGGTTCCAAGTAGTTGCCGGGGTGGGGGACAAACTTGCTCGTTCGAGAGGGTCTCGTTTATTCATGTAATTAACCCACCTAATGATGATTAATTACTCGTGATTTAACAATTTCACGACACCATCGTACAAACACCATCGTAGAAACTATCGCTTTCCGAACTTGACGAGCTAGTTGACATTTCGATCATAGAATAGGTACATATTCATACTAAAATATAGAGACTAAAGTATGATTAAGTACGATTTCGATGAGGAAGAAGAGAGTTGTTTACTCCACGAGATCTGAAAAATTGTGAAATGCGCATGCGTTAACTTCGTCTTTGTATTCGAGTTCTGACAGCTCCGAAAAAAAAAGAAAAAAAAAAGAGGACTGTAAGAACCGTTTGGAACTGGGTTGCAAAACTCTGCAAACGCCGAACTCCGCGTTCTTGGCGTTCAGGATCTGGACGATCTGACACTGCGAACGACAAAATTCGACTGTGCTTGCCCAGAACCGTTCCGAACTGGCAGAATGCACTCTGAGAACGAAGCTTTTATCTTCCACCACAGCATACTCGAGGTCAACTAATAAGTATAAGAATTCGTTAATGCCACAATTTACCCATCATTATCATTATTTTCATGTTGAACCGGACAAACAGCGGTTTCTTATCAAGTTCTTATTGTGAGTTCTTCAGAGTTCACTAGCTCGTCTTAGATTTGTATCCAATCCTTGTACGAGTATATTGCCGGTCTAGTGGCATAGGACGGATAACAGCAATTAAGTTCAACTATATATTCATATTATTTATACAATTATGCATGTACTGAGAAACAACAAGATTTTACAATATAGGCCTTTCTGTCTTTAAACTGGTTCTTGTTTTTTATTAATCTCCAACGTTTCTCCCTAGGAATTGAGACTTCTTCAGGGAGACTAAAATTTAATGCAAAATATGAAATTCAAAATTGTAAAACATCTCCTTATTGTTTTAGCGTATTTTCGTAGAAATATAACTAATGAAATGGCTCGGAAAGTTTTAAAATAAAAATTTTTGAAAAATATCTTCATTGAAATTTGTTTTGAGGCATTCTGAAACGATTCCTGAAGTTTGCGCTTTCTCATATCTATATTAATAAAATCGCAAGTATGTCTGTCTGTACATTGATTTGAATCATGAAATTTTGCGTTTCTTTTCCGTTTCATGCTATTTGTAGACGATTGGTACCATTTTCTCAATTTTCCTCTGCCTGTCCGTATGTTTGTCAGCTTTTCATGGTTGCCATTTTCAGAAATTTTTTAAGCACATTAAGTAAGTATTTGAAATTTGGCAAATTTAATGTGCTCAAAAAGTGATTGCTTCCAAACTCATCCTTTCGTTTGGAAAGCTTGATTTTTTGGCGCAAGAACGGAACCGTTTAACAATGCCTCAAAACGGATTTCAATGAAGACATTTTTCTGAAAATTTGATTTTCAAATTTTCCGAGCCATTTCATTAGTTATATTTCTACGCAAATTCGCTAAAACGTTGTATTTTTTGGCGGGGGGGGGGGGGGGGGATCACGAAAATAACAGAATGGTGAACATTACGTGAACAGAAGTAGAGCATAGATAATAACTGAAATGCACATGACCTTTTCTTTAGGCTCTATAATCGAAGCAAACAATGAGACCACGAGCAAAATGGATTCCTCAGCGTCCAGCAAACAGACTTCCGTGATTGGGAAGGGAATGACGAAATTTCGCAGGAACGCACTCAAAGGGCGCTGCTGGGCAACAGGCGTATACACACCGGACTGATGTTCTCCTCTTCCCCTGTGAACCGCAAACACGTATGCGCCATTTCTCGCTAAACTATCCACCCTATGCTATGTAACCTCACGGAGAGTTGATGAAGACATCCTTCCTGGGGAACTGAACGGTTACGGTTCAACACACAAGGAGATGAATGCCTATCAAGATGACTGGAATCCCACCAATCAAGGATCCCATCAAGGGGTACAACCACGTCCTGTGTTGTTGACATAGCATTTCACATAACAGGATGTGCTTAATGTCCGTTTGCTGAAGATCATTTTTAGAATTATTGAGAAAACCAGCTAAATTCAGAAAAAATGGAAATTTATCAACGAATTTTCATGAACGTATTGTCATTACATTGTCTAGAATGATTTAAAAGTTCCACTCATCCAGCATGATCGAATGAGCAAACTTTCTTGAGTAACCTTAACATATTAAGTTAAATTGTTTTGAAATTCAAGGTATTTGAATGCAAAGAAAATGTTAACCATTATTGAAAACCTACCATAGTTTTAAAGGTTAAAAATTAGTGAAATTTAAGTAGGTACATTTTCAGCATAATTTTTTGCAAAAATTTGTTAAAGTCCTAGTTCATTGTTGATAAACTTTTGCGTCACCCCTTTTCGCTCTACAATTCTTTCCCCCCACCACCAACCTAATAAATTAATGATCATAATAAAGAAACACATACAAACAATAAAAATGTTAAAATAAACAAAAAACGGTAGGTAGGTAACTTAGCTACCTTAAGATAACGGCATTTAGCTGGAAACATTACAAGAAATGTTTCATGTCCTTTTGCTAAACATATTTTTAGAATTACTTATTGTAAAAACCAGCTAAATTCAGAAAAAATGGAAATTCATCAACAGATTTTCATGACGGTATCGTCATTACATTGTCTAGAATGATGTAAGAGTGAGCAGCATGATCGAGTGAGCGAATTTTCGTAATCTATCTTAGTGGATCAGGTTGAATTATTATGAATTTGAGCTTTTTGAGTGCAAATAAAATGTTAACCGTTATTTTTATGGCAAAAAACGTATTATAAATAGTAAACTCCTATTCATAAAAAGATTTTGGATTTTTAGATTTTTTGCAGTTTTTATCGATTGTACGCAAATACGTATTAATGCAATTTAAGTACATTTTTCAGCATTATTCTGTGAATAAATTTTTTAATGTTCTATTTTATATTTTATAAATTTTATTTGAGCTGAACAATTTTATTATATTAACGATTTTTTAACACGATATATTAACGATTTTTAGCCGTTTTTAGTGATTTTTTCAGTAAGTACATTTTATGAAATTTGACCAATTTTATGTGCTTAAAAATTGTTGGGCAACGAACTCATCCTTTCATTTGGAAAGCTTGATTTTTTTGCGCAAGAACGGAATTGTTATCTCAATCAAGGAGAGTTATCGTCTGGAATGACACACACATATATGTATATTTATTGTGACGTTGGATGGCTATTACGTCTACAATCGAGGGGATAGAAAGAATTCACAAATATTCAATAGAAATAAGACAAACGAATTCGTTAGGCAGTTGAAAGTTTAATGTTATATTATTGTACACTTTTGTAGGCAACTTGCGTGAATGGAATGAAGATGAATAGCTTGATATGTAGGTATAGTTGAAATATATGCAGGCGTAGTTCTGGTAATGGAATTTCGCACTGGATCTTCATTGAGATGTTTGTCTTTTCCGAAGGGGCTTCTAATGAGAAACTGCGATACACTTCGAGTCCTTGTCTTCACGGTTATTTAATAACACATAGATAAATAATAAGTTATAAATATAAATTCTTGCAAGAAGAATGAAGTAGGTAGATATGAGTACGTTCAGCGAGCGGAGGTAGTAGAATGGAGAGAAGATGGATTTTTGACTAGGCGTTAAGATTGCATGGCGACGCCAAACATTCCAGTAGGTAACTGCTGCGCGCCCGCCTCACCTCGGCTAAACATTCGAGAATTCCATCAAATACCCGTTCATTGTAGTGGGAACGTCACATTATATAATATGAAAATTCCAGTCATGCAGCATGACCCCATGAGCGAATTTTTGAAGAAATCTTCGACATTTCAGTCTCAATTGATCGTGTAGAGAAATTTTAGTTTATGATTTTTATAGACAAACATGGAACCTACTACCTACCTAGCACCTACTACCTACGTTTTAAACAGCATGGTAGTTCAATCTGAATTTGGACAATGTTTCATGCAAATATTACCGATTTTTACAACCAGCGAACGGCATTATTTCGATTTTTGACTGATTTTTCAACGTTGAAATTGTTGAAAACTTGATACATATTCCTATAGGAAATTTTACGCTGATTCCGAATATACCACATGTTAGAATGCTGAAAAATTTATTTCGCACAACAAATCGCAAAAAACAGGCTATTTGGAAATTTTTGACTACATTTTTGAAAATTTCAATCCGAAGATGTAATCCGATCATGCTGGCCAACGAACTTGAACTTTCCTTTTGTGTCCTCAACATTTTAAAATTTGTTTGAAGTTTCTAGCACAATTCTACGGACAGTTATCGTCTGGAATATATGTATACATACATATATACATACATACATAAAAAAATTCGTTAAACTTCAGAATAAGATTCAGAATAGCCTGAAACGGATTTCTGATAAAATTTTTTCAAAAATTCACATTCTACAATTTTGAGGCGAGAGCAATAGCTTAATTTTCTTCAAAAATTCGCTAAAAGCTCTAGGATTCGTTTCAGAATGTCTCAAAACGGATTTCAATGAAAAAATGTTTCAAAAATTTTGATTTTAAAAATTTCCGAGCCATTGCGTAGCTCCATGATCTACAAAAATTCGCTAGAAGTATAAGGCGAGCGGAAATTTATTATCTCCCGAAAGCAAAAGCAATGCTTCCGCAACCTAAGCGAAGACTCAGAAGCACATCCAAAAACATAATTTTCACTCGCTACTGTTGAGTTGTTTTCTAAAAAATGTGGTTCCCCCAAGTCTGTCTGTGTTCATTTATTATCCTGGCCAAAATTTTACAAAATTCAAATCAAAATCCAATCAAATCAATCTCGATTGTTTTAGTTCCATGAACCATACAATGTAAAATTTACAATTTCATACATTAGCATTATTTTACGCTAAATCAACATCTGCCAGTAATTGTTGAATAAACCTTATAATTCTAATAGGTGATCTAATATCCTGGGAAACCACGAGGAGTTCGTCTTTACTTCCTTCTCTTAAAACTTCATTAAGCAAATGCTATTTTGATAGCCTTCTATTTTCTACATATTTTAACTATACACAGCTAATTAAGGGCACTCATATACCGCATAGCATAGCGTCCACCCCCCCCCCCCCCCATCACGTTTCATGATGGATATGAAATGTGAGCATATGAGAGGAATTTCGTTCGAATTTTATAGAGTTCTCTGCATGCATATAGAGATGTCCTTGTTTTATTACTCATTCTTAATCGGGGCAGCATTATGTTTTGTGTGTTAGGTACATCAAGTAGTGTGCACTGGTTCGAATGGGTTGGTAGTTAAATGTTTATAATAGTCATTATATAAGAAGAGTACAATATAGGTACGTTCATAAGGTTATTGTATATATGTTTGAATAATAGCTGAACGTTTGCGCTGGTGACGTCACACTGGCAGGCAGGGGGGTCCGCCCTGGGGGAAGGGGTGCTTTGACGTCACCAGTGTGCGAAACTTTGAAAAATCATAGAAAGAAAACTACTCATCGTAGGAGAGTGTGGTTGATGCCAAAATTCTTTGGATGGAATCTTCCTCCATTAAAAAAAGGTAAAATACCTTTTTCGCACCCATGGGCGAAGCTCATTGTATTTTTCTAACCTTTACTGCTCAATAGCGTTACCCACGTATTCATTATATATTTCTTTGGTGAAAATAGGTTCCATTCTAAGAAATTTGATACTATCCGCACTCTCCTACGTTGGAAAGTTTTCTTTCTACAATTTTTTGAAGTTTGCACTAGTGACGTCACACTGGTAAGCAGGGTGAGAGGGGTGCTTTGACGTCACCAGTGTGCGAAACTTTGAAAAATCATAGAAAGAAAACTACTCATCGTAGGAGAGTACGGTTAGTGCCAAATTTCTTAGGAAGAAATCTTCTTCCATTTAAAAATATTTGAAATATCTTTATCGTACCCATGGGTAACCGCTCATTCCAGTTTTCCAAACTTTGTCCGTTTAAAACCGTTCTCACAACTGCATATAGCGAATTCAGAGAGATTTCTCGTTTCCCATCCTCAGAATCTTCTCCCACCACCCTAAGCAGCGATCAAGAATTTCGAGCTCCAATGTTTATTCTTCCCGCCTACGTTCTAATCATATAGCCTGGTGTACAATAGGGTAACAATAGAACAGCTATGATGAATTTAGATTGAAAATTTTCACTTTCATTCCAGAAACGCAAACACCGGATTTCCGAATTGTAGAGTAGAACGGCACCTACGAATCAAATGTCCGACAGCCATATTCCCAACTTTGGCATTAGCTATTAACCGAAACTTGCTTTGGACCTTCTCAAGCTCTCATTGCATTTTATTTAAAACCAACCATAGATTTTGAAAACTACCCAGTGAACCCAAAAGACACTCCAAGGTATGTACACTTACCTACTCTGATGCCACTGACACTATACCAATAAGGAATTCATCCCCTTGTTCCAACCCCTTTCTTTTACAGAAACACACCACTTGTGATTTAGATGCGTTCATGCTAAAGCCCATATAACCAGCAAATTCATGAATGGCATGCCATTTTTGTTTTCTATACCTGGTTTAGAATCCCCAAACAACCAAATGCTAACTACAAATTACAAAAGTGGTATATTGTTTACTCCGTCCACGTTTATACCACCTAGGTTTCTATCCATGATGTATACTTCGAGTCCGCTCAAGAAAATTTCAAACAATCAGGGGCTTAGGGAGTCCACTTGTAATATCCTTTGATGAACCCTATGAAAATTAGTTACATTCATTCCCTACTTTTACTGAGACTTTTGCCTCGTCACAGAGACACGCTATAACATCTAAAATCTTCCCCCTAATTCTCATTCTAGTTTTGCTAAAGTATGCCAAAGCATTGCACGAGGAAGTGAACAAAACGTATTGGAATAATCCACAAATTCACAGTATAATCGACCTTCGGGCTTCTGTAACCGTGAATTGATAAGGGGGGCATAAATGAAAGTCAAATTGCAAAAAATGTGCTGAAAAATTAATCACTAAAAATGTCTGAAAATTTGAAGATTTATATTTTTCAACAGAGTTTTAGTAAAAAAAGTTTATCAACAATGATCTAGGACATTAACAAATTTGTGCACAAAATTATGCTGAAAATGTACCTAAATGTCATTGATGTTTGCTGAAAAATTGCTACAACTAAAATCTATAACAAATAACTTTGAAATCCTAAATCTTTTTTTCTCGCAAAACATTATTTAGAACTACTTTTTTTTCTCATAAAAATGGTAGTTATTAATTTATTTGCACTCAAAGACCTCAAATTTCATAACAATGTAACTTAGTATATTCGATATTTTAAGAAAATTCGCTCAAACGATCATACTGAATGAGTGGAACTTATTTTTTTAACTTTTGGATCGCTTAAAAAGAATAATCGTTGTTAGCTTACACGTGTTTATAAAGGAACACGAAACTCTTATTCAGAAGAGTACGAAAGAACAAAGGGAAAAGAGATACCAGGTTCACTTGAGAATTCGTTTATTTATTCTCGCGAGCGTTCAATAATATTTTTAAACTGTTCAATGTTAACTGACAAAGAAAGAAGAAGAAAAAAAAAAAAAACATTGAGTTGTAATCACGGCAGAGCTCAAATACCAATCTGTATTCATGAAAAGCATTATGAGAGTCAAGAGTTGCAACAGTAATGATTTCCTCCAATAGGAACAGAAGGAAGGAGGGAAGAGGTCATTATAAGGGAGCCGTCGTGGGGCGATAACCATGCTGAGGTGGTCTGGGCCGGGTAGGCAGTGCAAGAGAAAGACGGGAAGGGAAGGAAACGGAAGAGGAAATGGAAAATTGAAGGAATACGAAATCAAGGCCAGCACGCGATCCGCCCTGGCCAGGCTCACCTTTCTCCAACATGGGCCGCCAACTGAGTAGGGAAATCTGAGTCGTTTTAGAGTAGGCTCAAAAAATGCGGAATCAGCATGTGGAGAGAGTAAAGTAAGCTGAATTTCAAATGTCTTATGTGAGCGGTCAAGGCGCAACGGGAAATGCACATGGTTTTGGAATCTGCATTTCCCTCTGTGGAAAGCCGGATATCAACTTTTGAAATCTAAGGTTCTATAAAACGGAAACAGTTTTGGTTTCTATGTATAATTTACAAGAGTCGGCATCACGCTCAAGAGAGAGAGCTCATTTCTTAGGATGCCTTGGGTTGTTCCGAGGGTTGCTGCTTTTCTTACACTCTTCTGTCGCTCCCTTCCTTGGTTGGTGGTGTAGAATCGCTCGTAAATTTAAGGCAGCGTGGCCCCCAAATGGAAATTTTTAATTTCCCTGACCGAACTTCAGATTTTTCTGACAAAAAATATCAAATCTGTAAAGCTATGTTGCTCTACAAGTATTGTAGAAATACAATAAAAAACACAGATTCAGCTTGATACCAAAACTTCACTCTTTTTGTATATCCTATTTGTATATCTCCCGTAAATCTAACAATGTACCCAAGGAAGATACTTAATAAAACTGTAGTGATATATCGTCACGTAACAAAATTAAAAATCAATGGAAACGTAAAGAAGAATCATTTGATAAGAAACGTACCCAACCGACCAGGAGGTGTCAAAGGTAATGCCTGAGGTCGATGTGGGAAGATGGTGTTCACACGGATTCTCAATTTTCAATGTAACGAAACGCTTGCATACGAGTCTGCAACACATTGGGACATTTTATGTCTTTAGTTGAAGACAAGTATGTGTTGCAGACTCGTATGTAAGCTCTAAGAGCCACTCAGCTGATCCGGACCCTGGGCATCGTCACGTAAATGTGCTAAAGAGACTACATACGAAATTACAGCTTCCTAGAGTGTAAAGCATAGAAATTACCTATTAAAATGATTTAACCACCGCTTCACAAATCAAACCGTTCTCGCAATATTCGGATCACCTGCTATGAATCAAATCATCGAAACACCAGCTCAATGAAATCATCAGAAATTAACAAGCGGTAGCAATCATGTTCACAATATCAATTATTGAGAATAATCACCTGAGTGTACACAATTATTCAAATAACCTTGCTCATAACTCAGCTTGTTGGCCACGCACTTCGCAGTAGTTAACATAATATGGTTGGATAAATTGAGAGCTTTCGAACGAATGGTCAACGAATTTTGTGGGATGAAAAACGACAAAGTACCATTTCCCTTGCAACGAATCGGTTGTAAGTGGAAATCATCAAAATATTTTCGTGAGCAATTTTCCGTGACGTTTTTTCAGTTTATGTGCCATAGCAAAGACATAAAATGTCAAAAAAAAATTTTCTTTTAGTTTTCTCGTCATTTCATTGTACGTTTAATGCTTATAAAAAGAAAATCGTATAATTTAAAGAAAGAAAAAACACTACTTATATGTAGTCTACTTATACTTCACAATTTCATTGCCCTCGAAGTGCTCAAATATCAACAATTTAACGTAAATGTAATACGATAATTTACCAAAATTCACCCGTACGATCGTGCTGCATGACTTTTTATTTAATATTTTATGGTCTCTCAATTAGTGATCTGAAGCTATTTGTTGAACATGTTTCCTTACATGGATTTCTTAGTTATGGGGGTAATTCAAAATTTTCGCCCGACAGCAAAAATATCACGCTTTTTTTCACCTACTTACTACCAATCTTTGCAAGAGAGAGTATAACTTCCTGATTTCTCATTCCACAAAAATCCTTTGTGGGACCCTTCAATAGGAACGTCCTTAAACCGAATTGAACGATTGGAGCCCAGCTTATTTTTCTCAAATCTATTTCAATAGGACGTCCCTCTGAAGCTAGGTAATATTAGCAAGGCTTCGCATATTATAGGAGGGACACCCTATTGAAATTGATGACCGTGGCGCATTTTGGGTTTATTATTTCCAATAATAAGCCTATGTAATCGTATAGCAAAACGATTTTTATAACCCCCCCCCCCCCTCAAATTTTGTCACTTTACGTTTCAAGGTGCGTAGAATCCAAATTTGAAATGTCCTCCGCCGTCCGCAGTTCGCCGTCCGCCGCGCCGTTCGCCATCCGCCGTTCGCTGTCCGGGCCATAAAAGGCCTAAGAATTGACTTAAAATATCTGTTCTTTCGCACATAGACTCCACTTGGGGTCTAGTTGGTCCTAACTTCTCGCCAGCTCGATCGCTCCACTCTCATGGGTGCTATGAGCCAAAAATAGGTGAAAAAGTGCCTTTTTTGTGTGCATATTTCAAGTTGTATAGTAATTGGAGATTTATGAGTGAAAAGAAAATGTTAGCTATTAATTTTATGGAAAAAAAGTATTCTAAATGATACTCTTCTATTCAAAAAGAGATTCGCATATTATAGGAGGGACGCCCTATTGAAATTGATGACCGTGGCGCATTTTTGGTTTATTATTTCCCATAATAAGCCTATGTGATCGTATAGAAAACGATTTTTATAAACCCCCCCTCAAACTTTGTCACTTTACGTTTCAAGGTCCGTAGAATCCAAATTTGAAATGTCCGTCCGCCGTTCGCCGTCCGCCGTCCGGGCCATAAAAGGCCTAAGAATTTACTTAAAAACCCGTTCTTTTGCACATAGACTCCATTTGGGGTCTAGTTGGTCCTAACGTTTAACCATCCCGATCGCTTTACTCGCATAGATGCTATGGGCCAAAAACGGGTGAAAAAGTGTATTTTTCGAGGCTTTGAGTGTTAGACTGCCGTGTTAAAACTCCAACCTGCTCAACCACAACTGCGTAAGCTAATATTCCACGGTTAGGATAACAATGGCAGTAGGACATCGCAACAGAACACTTTAAGACAAGATCATGCACGACCACAACTGCACGACCTAATAATTATTATTCTCATGTTACGACAAAATTCACTCATCCCAAAATGCACAACTTTCAAATGAATATTGATGGAAAAATATGAGTGATATGATAGTGTAAGCGTAATGATAATGTAGCGTAACGAGACCTAGGGTGGCGTGGAAAACTTCCTACACTTGTATTGCTTTCGAATTTCATGTTTCTTTGAGGCATGAATATACTTTTTTTCTTGGTCATATTTGTGTGTTAATACCAATGCTTTGCCTACGCATATTTAATAACAAATCCTCTCGACTTTTCGTACGTACTTAGATAATGATATTATTAAGGCAATGATTATTTGAATAGGTAGGAGCTCAAATCGAGAAATATAAACATACGTATATAATTATAGAAGTATATAGGTAGGTTGTGGCAACTCGAAATAGGACACGCCGAGGAGTCTGGACGGGCCTTATGACGTACGCAAGCCAACTAATACTATGATCATATTCAATTGAAAAAACAATAAACGTTTGTGAAAAAATTCGCAGCGTTTTATGGGTTGTATTCGTGTAATCGCCGACAGACGAATACGATTCCACGAATATGATTAAACAAATAATAATATAATCGTAGTTGACTCAGAATCAACGAATAATTATCGCGATTACAATCGTATTCGTATTCGACGATAAGATTATGCCCAACACTAGCTAACACATAATATGTGATCGGAATTTCGGAACCTGTGGGTGTAAAAAACCCTCTCCCGCATTTTAAAACCTTACTTAATGTATGTATATGGGAGATAAGGAAGATCGAAAATCAATCAGCGGATGCTTAAATTCAGAATAGGTTCAAGCTCCGTTGGTTAGTTGTGTAAAAAACAGACATCGGTTGCTTTATCCTCAACTGGAGCAGAACTTGTTGCTGCCGCAAGAGGCGATTTGGATTCGAATACTTTTGAAAGACATGGGTTACACTCAAAAAACTGCAATACCGATTTTCGAAGATAACCAGAGTTGCATGAAATATATCGAAAATGATCAAGCAAGTGGAAGAATCAAACATTTAGATGTGCAAAAATACTACGTGAAGGATCTGATTCGAAAAAAGGAAATATCTTTGGAGTATTGTCCAACTGATGACAACCTTGCAGATATCCTCACAAAACATCTTGCGGGTCGCAAGTTTCAAGACTTCGGACTGCGATTTGGATTTATTCACTTATCGGATGATGTTGAGAGGGCGTGTTGAGATATTGTCCTCTACAATATCATTACAACATCAACCTTGGTAAATTGTTATGGTAAACTGTATTGGTTCATTAAAGTTTGAGATTTCAATGTGAATGTTTGTTCTTGATTCTCAACAGTATTCGACGATAAGATTGTGCCCAACACTGGCTAACACAAATGTGATCGCTTACTCGCAATTTTGTAACCTGTGGGTGTAAACAACCCCCTCTAGCATTTTAAAACCTTACTTAATGTATGTATGTGATCTGTATGTTTACAAGGCTGCATACAGAAATCTGGTTCCAAACAACAAATTTGAAAAATCAACCACTGTGATTCACTATCGTAGGCTGCGGTTTGAATCTTGATAGTATAAGTAATTGCCTCTCCCGTTATTCAAGTGGGGAAAAGTAGGTCGATCACGTTCTGACGAGCGCTGAAAGAATATCCACCTCCCCAGACGCTCGACCCAACCTTGGCAGAATTCCCGGCGTGGGAATATTCCCTGCGTGGAATATTCTCCAGCCCATCCCCCTGTGAGGGGTGGAAATGAACTATGGATGCAAGGCTGTATTAGGTATGGGATGTACCCACGTTTGTCCTTTTTTTTTTACTCTCTTCCGAGGGTCGCTTCCACTGGGGACGACTGTAGAGGTGATCTGGGACGCCACGTTTCTGAAACGCGCCCAGAATTCATACGGGCGAAAGCCGTATATTTCTCAACCTATACAAAGATTTTGGAATAGTTGCTGGTTCAATCTGAAGTTTTTTGACATTTTATGTTTTTATTTTGGCACGTAAACGTAAAAAGCGTTAACAAAAAGCGTTTAAAAAAATGCGTTAAGAAAAAGCGTTACGGTTGGTTTTCTGATGATTTCCGCTTACAACAGAGTCGTTGCTAGGGAAATGGTACTTCGTCGTTTTTCATCCCACAAAATTCGTTGACCATTCGTTCGAAAGCTCTTAGCTTAATTTTCTTCAAAAATTCGCTGAAAGGTATTTGTGAACACAGAAAACTGAATAAGAATATAACCTCCACATTTTTAGGAACAAATTGAAGGCTACAAAACATTTTTCCTTGCAGAAGTAGAAAATTTCGTCCAACTCCCATGGTTCTGTCATCCTACTGTTGCTCTTCAGCAACATTGGTTCGGATGAGAAATCCTGCTGTTGCTCACAAGCAACATTTGTTTCCACTCCCACAGCTAGGTGAAAAACGGTAAACTCTAATATTCCATACATTATTCTACTTATTCAGAGTGTAAACAACAAAAGTGAAAAGAATTTGGGCCGAAAAAATGTATAATAAAAGCTAAATCAACAGTTGAACTTACCTTCCTCCGTCCTTCTGCCGTGTTGTCACTGCTACCACAGAAAGTTGGGAAAATAAGACATTATCACTGTTATCAGCTGTCAAAAGAGTGCCAGACAAACAGAGATGCCAACTTACATGCATCAGTGTTGACAGAAGTAGTTTCCAACGGTAAGAATTGTCCCGCCTATTTTAGAAAAATCGCAAAAGTTCATGTTGCTCCAGGGCAACATTAGGGTGTTAGGGTTAAGTATTGTAGTTTTGAACCAGAAATAACGATGCATTTCACAAGCTGTGTATGCAAAACTGTGTGCGAGTAAGCAGGTCTCCATTTCCAGAACAAATATTTCTCTGCGTATCATCAATCATATACCTTCAGACCGAAATACTGCAGCGGGATTACAAGAGTGCTATGATGAGAGTAAAAGTGGAGAAGTTTGCGTACACTAAACTTATGAAGACATGTTCCAAGGAAATAGGCTACGTGCTCCAACTGACTCTCAGCAACAGATGCGTGCGTCAAGACGTAGCGGGCGAGCCAGCTTTCTGCCCGTGTCCCTGTTTCAGGGTCCTCTTAGAATGCATTAAAGTCGGCGTGAACATTGATATTCATGGCCGTTTCTGCGGCATATTTCAAGGAAGCCCGGATCTGCATCAAACTGTCCAGCTTCGAGTTGGGAGTTGGCGCTACCCTCGCCCCATTCCACCATCATCCCTTCTGTCTTCCAACCCTTACTCCGTCAGAGTTCATTTCCTCTTGCTAATAGTGTGCCCACTGACAAACAGACTCGGAATCAGACCTCTACTTCTGAATCAAATGAAGGAACATCAAGAACTTGAATTAGGCTCCAACCCATATACGTAGACATTAAACCATTAACTTTCTACAGAATGTTCCAAATTTCTTTTGCAGAATTTCCGAAGAAAATACACTTATATAATTATTTATAACGGGTGTTCCCAAACCCCCCCCCCCCCTGCTAAAATCGTTATTAATGGGTCAAAAAAATAATTTTTTTCGATCTTAATGTTTTTTGTAGATCTCAAAAATGAAAAAAATTCACATTGCGCACTTGCGCAAATGTGCGAGATTGACTTCGTTATCATGAATAGGCACCCCAATTTTTGTTTCAGATTTGAATTTAACGTGACATTTTATGAAGAAACGGCCTATTACTTGATTTTTAAGTGCGCGCCAACTGGTGCAATACCGCTCCAAAAATGCGCAATTCCGCTCTAAAAGTGCAATACGAGTACATGTGAAATACTTAGTTTTTGAAGATACTTAATTGCCATATATGTAATACATGATTTTGGCGTATTTTTTCGTGCTAAACCTCGTAATGATGTTCATTTATCGATACTTGCAACACCAACTTGGGAAACACTGAAAAACTTACATTTCAGTACGTTTAGCGCTTAATGGAAATTTGTTAGAAAAGTGCAATTCTGGTCAATTTTATGATGTTTTTCCAAGTCGGTGTCGCAAATATCAATAAATAACATCATTACGAAGTTTAACATGAAAGAAATACTCCAAAATCATGTGTTAGGTACATGTGGCAATTGAGTATCTTCAAAACCCAGTTATTGCTCTTTTAGAGCGGAATTGCGCACTTCAAGTGCATTGGAGCGGAATTGCGACAATTTGTGTTTCTCATTTATTGATGTTTGCAACACCAACTTGTGAAAATACCGAAAAATTAACCAGAATTTCACTTTTCTAACACATTTCCAGAAAGCACAAAGCGTACTACAATTTCGGTGTTTTCCCATGATGCATATCAATAAATGGACATCTTTAAGAGGTTCAGCAAGAAAAAATACTTCAAAATCATGTATCACACGTGGCAATTGAGTATCTTCAAAAACTCAGTTATTGCACTTTTGGAGCGGAATTGCGCCAGTTTGCGCGCACCTAAAAAAGTTCCAGTCATGCAGCATGATCGTATGAGCCAATTTTCGTAAATTTTCGTACTAAATTATGTTACATTGATTTGAAAATTAAGGACTTTCAGGGATAAGAAAATATTAACTACCAATTTTATGGCTAAAACTCGTTCTAAATAATATTCTGCGATTCAAATAAACATTTTGGATTTTTAACTTCTTTTGCAGTTTTTATAGATTTTTTAGCACATTTGAATGAAATTGTGCTCGTAAAATGAAGTACGTTTCTCAGCACAAGTTTGTACATAAATTTTTGAATGTTCTATTTTATAGTTAATAAACTTTGTTTGTAACCTGTAGATATTCTGTAAACGAAGATAAATATAACGATTTTTAGCCGTTTATTTGATATTTTTAGCGATTTTTTCAACACTTTTTTTTTTTTTTTTTTTTTTTTTTTAGAAATTTGAGCACTTTAACATGATCACAAAATACTGGCCAACAAGCTCGCCCTTTCTTTTATAAATCTTGATTTTTTGGCGAAGAACGGAATTTTTATTTCAATCCTAAGGAGAGTTATCCTCTGGAAGGACATATGTGTATGTATATATACAATTTTACGATTATTCGATAAAATCAAGTGATGGGTAGTTTCTTTATGAAATTTCATGTAGAATTCCAATCCGCAATAAAAAATGTGGGTTCCCGTTTAAAATAACGTAGTTTATGTCAATGGCGCACGTTTTAAATTGCGCAATGCGCAATTTTGTTATTTTCGATATCCTTACAAAAAATATTAAGATTTTAAAAAAAAAATTATTTTTTTGACCCGTTATTTAGCAGGGGAGGGGGGACGATTTGGGGGCACCCTGTATACTAGTCAATTTTTCGTTCGTAGCATAGCCTCAGTGATTTTCAGAGATGACATTTTCAAGGAATATGCGGATTAGGCCACAGATGCTATATGGACCCCTATTGAAATTGACATAGTTATCAATAGTTCACTCTGCGCATGCGTAAACATAAAATTCTTGTAACTGCCATGTAGCCTATAGTTTTTATCCCATTTCGATGAAATTTGAAATTTTTGCCGCGTATGACCCTTAATGAACTCATTGCTTCCGAATCACTGGTAGCTTTTGCGCATGCGCATACCTAACATGTATAGATGCATACATGCATACTTACATACGTACATAAGAACTTTGTTAAATACGGTCGTGGAGCAGTACAACGATAGTAAACAAACAGGTAAACTTATCTAATAGTGGCGTTACTCGGACGATGTCGAAATATGAAGTGGGAAAGTCAAATCAATTTAGTCTGCAAGAGATTGAGGAAGCTTATTTATGTATGTATACTCCTACTTAAGAACTTATTTGACTCCCAACCTCATGCGTATAATGTATTTTTCATTGGCTTTATGGTTTGCCAGTTTGGGGTGGAGCTTACGCCTCAACCTTAAATCCGGTATATATTAGCCGGAAGATTCTAATTCGAGTTATTACGAAAAGTAAATTTGTAGAACACTCTGGTCCACTGTTTGGTAAACTCAAAATTCTAAAATTATGTTATCTTATAGAACTTAATAATGTAAAACAAATTCTGAAAGAGAAGCGGTTTGCGTATCCCATTCTTGGAATAAAAACAAGGTTTCAATCGCAAGGCAAATTTTATCTACCACATGTGCACACAACTGCCTATTTCAATTCATATTTTTTAGCTGGAATCAGAGTATTTAACAATCTGCCTTCTATCTTAAAAATAAGTTAATAGATCAACCTAATCAAGTGCATAAAAATTTGAAAAATTGGTTTCTCAAAACACAAGATAATGATCAAAATACTCGTGTGTAAATGTTGTATTATCTAGATTGTAATATTTATACCTAGGTAATGGCACTTTATTTATTTCTTCAACATGAAATAATTAATTTTGTATCAAGAATTTTAAAAATGTAATATTTAAGGCTAAAGGGGACGGGTGTTTAGTGTGATTCTCAGATAACGGATGGCGCTAGTGTCGGATGAAACTTTATCGGGCAAATCTCCACTTGAGTACACATTTTTTAAAATCTGGCTTCAGAATCATCATTAGGACGAGTAAACCAATCGAGCGATCATATAACATTGTTTAAAAAAAATTTTTGTTGTTGAAATTTTGACTTGAAATTTTAATTGCTAATTTAATTTTTTTTTAATTGAAAAAATCGCTAATATCCCGTGTTTGGAAACAATTCAAGTGTATGTTGGCATAGGCATGAAATTTTGATTCTGAAAATTAGTGGCCGCATGTGAGAATTGGGAGCGAAAAACGTGGTTCCAGGAAAAATAGAGTGTATTTGAGGGGTGCGTGCCTTGGCGACGCCGTCGCCCAGCAACTGACCTCATCCGCGCGCGCGTGCGAACCCGCTTACCGAGCCGTCTCTCGAACATTTTTCGCTTCCGAGACTGCAAGGCAGCGGAGGCTTTGTTTTCACTTTCGAAATGAAAAAAAATTGTTTGCTCCAAAATCAAAATTTCCATTCGCATTTTGCGTTTCAGAGCCTCCTGAACAAATTTGGTTCCGTGTCTGTCTGTCCGTCTGTCCGTCCACATTTCCTTCTAACAGCCATAACTTCCACAATTTTGATCCGATTTTAACCAAATTTTCAGGGATCGTGCGGGTTAAGCTCTAGATGGTCCCCTATCAACTTCATCATGATCGAATCAACGGTAGCTTCTGCGCAGGCTCTAACGTGAATTCCTTGTGACGGTCATAACTCGGTCAATGTTGAGCGGATTTCGGTCAGATTTTCAGGGATGATGTGGGTAAGGTCCCTTAAGGTCCCATAACAATCATCATAATTGCATTAGCGGTACGCTCTGCGCATGCGTGAACGAAATATTCTTGTTACGGTCCTTGCAACAGCCGTAATTTCCACAATTTTGATGCGATTTTCTTCAAATTTTTAGGGATCGCGCGGGTATAGCTCTACATGGTCCCCTATCAGTTCCGTCATGATCGAATCAACGGTAGCCTCTGTGCAGGCGTAAACAAAATTTTCTTGTTTCGATCATAACTCAGGCAATTGTGAACGGAATTCGGTCAGATTTTCAGGGATGATGCGGGCAAGGTTTCTTGAGGTCCCGTATCACATTCTTCGCGATCATCAGCAGCGGTACGCTGGGCGCATGCGTGAAAGTGATGTTTTTGTTACGGTCACAGCTTAGTTAATTTTATCGGATTTTGTTCAAATTTTCAGAGATGATCCCGGTAGAGTCCCATGAGGTGCCATACGTATGTGTGTCACCTTTGATTGATCTTCTCAACATTTATTATATGTACCATTCAGCTTCCAATTTCCTACCTTATTAATTCCCTGATGCCAGAACCGGT
Source organism: Adelphocoris suturalis (assembly GCA_030762985.1). Classification (NCBI taxonomy): domain Eukaryota; kingdom Metazoa; phylum Arthropoda; class Insecta; order Hemiptera; family Miridae; genus Adelphocoris; species Adelphocoris suturalis. The sequence continues at coordinate 50,812,372 of CM061049.1, forward strand.
CGTTTCTAGTTTTCTGGAATTTAATGGTGCCGTACTGTGAAGGTCACGAGGAAGCTCATGTGCCATTTCCTTGGCAGTGTATTTATCCTTTATATTTTATTATTTAGAGTTAAATTTCTTTGTAGTTACCTACCTACCTATATTAATAAATTTGTATTCATATTTTGGCTACGAATATTCAAAATTTATACTCGAAACTATGAATATAGGAATTACATTCAAAGAATATGAATATTTCAATACTTATAGAAGTACATATTATTATTCAATTATTTTTGAGTATGCAATAATAATATTCACGTATTCAATCAATATTAATACCTCGATAGGTACCTATTCAAATTTGTGTTCATCATTCAATTTCACAAAACCTAATTTTTGTCTACTTGCTGCACGAATACAAAGATGAGTGAGGGAGCAAAATTGAATTCTAGTTATTTTTGGTGTTTACCACATAAGTGAAGGGACTAGATCTCAAAATTCAACGTAGAATACCGAGAATTTGAGTAATATATGATAATTTTAAAGTAGGATAATGGACTAAATTTAAAAATCTGTCACAAATCAGCCAAATCCAGCCCTGAAACCCGTTTTTTTTTTTTTTTTTTTTTTTTTTTTTTTAATGATTGTATTTCCAAAATAAGATGATGAAATTCACCCTAAAGATCCTTGAATTTGAGTGAGTATCTGTTTTACAAGATAGGTAAATGAACTACATTTCAAAATACATCGAAATTCTGCCTTCAGGTAAAGTATTGCACAATAACAGGTAAATATTATGAATATCATTTACAAATTCAACAATAAATAATTCACATAATTCAAACAATAAATCATAACAAAATTCATTATTGACTATCATCAATTACTCATTCATCATCATAAATAGAATGTGTCGCGGCTCACCATCAAGTACCTACTTCCCACTGATTTACCTACGCGCCGCCTCCATCCCCAACCCCATGGGGATTAGCTTTTGTTTTAATGCTCCGCCAATAATAGGCGTCCCCGTGGTGACTCAGATGTTCTTCTCCTCCTTGTTTTTCTCTGTTTCTTTTGTATTCATTCGTCTTCAACTATTCATTATGAATTTAGTGTTTTTCGATAGAGTTCTTCCAATTCCGAATTTTCTTTTTGTAAAACTATACCTAATAAAGTAATTTGAGTTTTCTAAGTGCAAGTGTGTAGTTTTCTCAAAATACGGTTAGCACCCGTCAGAATGGAATGAAAAACGAACCAAAATCACAAACGAATCTGGGCGCCGGTACCTAACCGCGATAGGCAAGAAGAGAGCGTTGGTCTGCGGGTAAAAAATATAAACAAGAAATCAAGAAGCTAAATAAACCCGAATGCGAAACCCCCCGCTCCACGCCTTTCTGCAGTGGTAGCAAACCCCCCTCGTAACCGACGCGTCCGGCAAACGCATAGCAACGCCTAGCAACAAGCATTACCTATTACAGTTTCTAGAGGACACTATCACCATCAATTTTGCACTGCGTTTTTACACCTTCATTCTTACTCTAGGTCTGATTCCCGCTACAATTATTTTTGAGGATAATTCTAGTACTTAGGTAGTTGAGATATGTAAAAATATGGGATGTTAGCGTTTTCCAGGAAAAAATTGTTCAAAATAATATTTTTGAACAAAATACAAAAAAACTGAAAAACTAAATTTTTGTTAGCGCCCAGATTCGTGTGTGTTTTTGGTTCGTTTTTCTTTCCATTCTATTTATGATGCCTAATAGGCGATATTCCAATAAAGGCAAGTTTACTCAAATTCTCGGTATTCTACGTTGAATTTTGAGATCTACTCCCTTCACTTATGTGGTAAACACCAAAAATAACTAGAATGCAATTTTGCTCCCTCACTCATCTTTGTAATAGTGCAGCAAGTAGACAAAAATTAGGTTTTGTGAAATTGAATGATGAATATAAATTTGAATAGGTACCCTACCTATCGAGATATTAATATTGATTGAATACGTGAATATTATTATTGCATATTCAAAAATAATTGAATAATAATATGCACTTCTATAAGTAGGTACTGAAATATTCATATTCTTTGAATACAATTCCTATATTCATAGTTTCGAGTATGCATTTTGAATATTCGTAGCCAAAATATGAATAAAAATTTATTCATATAAGTACCTACAAAGAAATTCAACTATAAATAATAAAAAATAAAGGATAAATACATATTTGTATTTGCAGATATGTGTTTGCTCATCTCTGATTGTAGGTAGGTAGGTACGAGGTTGGTAGATTAGATACCTACCTAATGAATAATACGTTCAGTGCGTCAAACTCCTCCAGTTGTTTTCACACGAATACAAAGGTTCCAACTATAAAAACTAATTATTATCATGGACGTTCCTATAACAAATGAAAATAAAACCCCACCTAACACTTTGATAAAGTATATTTTGATAAAAGTGGAAGAAGCAGTTAGTACAAAAATTCGAGAGACGGCTCGGTAAGCGGGTTCGTACGCGCGCGCGGATGAGATCAGTTGCTGGGCGTCGCCAAGGCACGCGCCCCTCAAATACACTCGTCTTCCTGGAACCACGTTTTTCGCTCCCAATTCTCACATGCGGCCACTAATTTTCAGAATCAAAATTTCATGCCTATGCCAACATACACTTGAATTGTTTCCAAACACGGGATATTAGCGATTTTTTTAATTAAAAAAAAATTAAATTAGCAATTAAAATTTCAAGTCAAAATTTCAACAACAAAAATTTTTTTTGGAAACTTTGTTATGTTCGCTCGATAGCCTAGGATGAGATAAACTCAAATATATATTTAGATTTGAAAATTGATTGACTGGTGAGGAGATAATCAAGATAAACTATTTGTATCTTCCCTCTCTCTCACACAACTGTCGTCCCCTTTAGCCTTAAGAACCTACGGGCTCGTTGCTAAAACTCGTTTTCCCTGTCGCGGGTATCACCCATTAGGGAGATTGTATTTCTTTCATTTATTGTAGGTGAATTGTTTTGTAATATTTTCAGAAATAAATACATTTTCATAAATTAAAAGTAACGTGAAGAAATTATAATAGGGAGTAAGATACCGCTGTATAATATTTTTAGATGGGTGTAGAGCTGGGTTTCAAGGTATTGCATTCCCACTTCACAAGTACGATATATCTTACCAGCACGATTTTAGATTGAAAATGTAATTTGTAAATTATCATTAGGAAACTAGTATTCGAAAGCAACCTGCCCACCTCGTTTCGCCTTTGCAGTTCCATTACGGCGAATTTCATCATTCAAATGGAATTCTTGTAACTGCCATATATTCCATAGTTTTCATCTGATTTCGATGAAATTTGAAATTTTTGCTGCGTATGACTCTCAATGAATTCATTGCTTCCGAATCACTGGTAGCTTTTGCGCATACCTAACATGTATAGATGCATACATGCATACTTACATACGTACATAGGAACTTTGTTAAATACGGTCGTGGAGCAGTACGCCGATAGAAAACAAACAGGTAAACTTCTCTAAAAGTGGCGTTACTCGGGCGATGTCGAAATTAGAAGTAACGTGAAGGAATTATAATAGGGAGTAAGTTAATACTGTATGATATTCTTAGATGGGTGTAGAGCTGGGTTTTGAGGTATTGCATTCCCTTTTTTTTTTCTTTTTTTTTTTTTTTTTTTATTGGCTTCAAAAACAAGTTTATACAGCCGAAATAACAATTAAATATATAAATCAAAATAACATTCTAATAATTGAAATCATATTGATCGCTAAAGTAGTAACTTAAACTGAAATGTGCACTTTTTGCATAAACTCATATAGTCTTATGTAGATATCCGCGTCGTTTTCAGCAAGGATGGTGTCCAAGTTAAAAGGACTGGGGATTTTTGTATGTAGCTCTCGCAAAATAGTGAGTCGGGCATTATCATGGACAGGGCACTCAAGAATCATGTGTTCAGGTGTTTCATCTGATTGGGAACAAAATCGGCAAAGAGGAGAGTCGGTGTTCCCGATCAAATACTGGAAAACATTGGTATTCCAATGACCATTTCGAAGTCTACAGATGGTTCTATAAAATGGCCTAGGCTTAACGTCTGCGACTAGGTCAAACCATGTTGCTTTCTTGGGTGGTGGAAAAAGCACCTTGTAGCGGTTGCCAGAAGGGTAGGCCCGGTGTTGCTCCTTCCAGCTTCTCAGCATCTTGGCCTTGACTGAAGGAGTGAAGTCCGTCGGGGAATAGATCCTGGCTGGGTCAGCATGGCGGCTTCTTTTGCTTCTGCGTCAGCGATATCGTTTCCTACGATGCTTGAGTGGCTTTTAATATTGCAGAAAATGACCTTCTTTCCTCCGGTTCTGATTTGGTGGATCTGTATGGCTATTGCTGCTTCTATGTGGTTGAGGTGAGAGGAGACCTTTAGGTTAGCTATTTTGGTTATGGCACTTTTGGAATCTGATAATATCAGGATGGTGGAGTAGTTGGACGTGAGAAGAGTGCTAGCGTACTGTAACGCCTGGAGGATTGCGTAACATTCAGCCGTGTATATTGATGCTTTATTCCACATGCTGAAAGAACGTATTTCTTCGTTACTGGCGTCATAAAATGCGCAGCCTGTTCGGCTGTTGTGAAGCGACCCGTCAGTGTAGATCATCAGGCTGTTGGGCCATCTGGAGGTGATCAGTTCCTGGAAGCGATGCGGATTTGAGCGTAGATCCGTGTAGAAGGAATTCGGCAGGTTAACAGTGATGACTGGCTTTTTAAAGAAGGAGAAAGGAATCGTGTAAACGTAGGAGGTTTTTTGGGAGATTGCAATCCATTGAAGGTCGTTGCTGAGATCAGTGAAACATTTGCAAATGAGTGGGGATGGCTTCTTCATCCAGTACCGCTCAGTGAGATTATCTATAGACAATTGGGTAATCTTCTGAATAAAGTCTTGGTCTTTACTGAAGGTTTTGAGGAAGAACCGGTCAGCTAACATCTTGCGTCGGAGGCCCAAGGGAGGCTCACCAGTCTCTGCTAACAGTGAGTTTATGGGAGTTGATAGTAGAGCTCCCATAATAATCCTAAGTGCTCTGTATTGAATTTTGTCGTTCCCTCTTCATATTTTCTCACATTTTCTTCGTTCCCTCATCATTCCCTCTTCATAAGTACGATACATCTAATAAGCAAGATTTTAGAGTGAAAATGTAATTTGTAAATTATCAATTAGGAAACTAGTATTCGAAAGCAACCTGCCCATCTCGTTTCGCCTTTGCAGTTCCATTACGGCGAATTTCATCATTCAAAATGGAACCGCCGCTTCGAGAGGGAGCTGAACTGGAAATGATGAATTCTATAGGGAAAGGGGGGACGAAACCCAGGAAGTAATTTCTGTCCGGGGGAGAGACGATTGACAAATTATCTTTAAATGACGGGCAAGAAGTCACGCCACGAGTTTATTAATTCCCCTGCAATACCTCCCGGCTTATTCTTTGATGGATGGGACGGAACTTGCACGCTCTCGAGTTGTTGACCGGGGTCGAGTATCCGTGATACCCAACAACGCTTTTGTTGTCTGGCCTCATTAATCCTTCGTCTGTCCTTCATATTTATCTGATGTGTTAAAATACCGTTCTGTAGCACTTTGTAAAAAGGTAGGAGTTATTTTAATGAGGTGTTCAACTGCATTTTACCTTGGAACATTCCCTAGTCGTTGATCATGGTGGAAATCGGGTACTTTTCCGTTATACCCCCCCCCCCCCCACCCAGTCAATTTGCCTTCAACACGCCCCCGCCCGATGTTTCTAGGCATTCCTTCTTACTTGGATTATATATTTACGTAGAATTAGTGACAATTTCAAGTTATGAGAAGAAATTATATTATTTAAAAAAAAAAGAAGGAAAAAAAGAATTACCTTGTTTTCAGAAGTTACCGATGTCGGTGAGCATTTGTTGAAACAAATTGGCGTGGTTGTGGTTTGATTGCCTCCACATGAATTTGCACAAGTAGAATACACATGAATTTGCACAAGTAGAATGCACATGAATTCGCACAAATAGATCAGAATGCTGTGTATAGGTTGGTGGTCTGGATGCTCGCAAGCTCGCATCTCAAAATTACATAACATCAAGTAATCAATCCCTTAGTAAAAAAAAGCTGCAAATTATTACATAATGGTTTATTATTTCTTAATCAGATAGCCAGCTATAGTAACCAGCATGCTCTGGGGCTTTCGCCAGTCTCTTTTCTAGTATCCACCTCTGTTCTCGCGTTACAGGCTGCGCTCCCGATGGTGAGCAAATGGATGATCGATACAGACAAGACACAGCCACCCGAGTGGTCTCGTTCAATCCACGGAGCTAATATCTATAGGAATCAAACTAAAACCGTAGGTGGATTCCAAAAGCATCTGGGACCTATCCCAGTCGATTCTGCGTCCGAAATTACTTGGGTGACGACACCCCACTTACCTAGGCAGAAATATAAGTAAACAGCTATTCGTCCAGAGGGTTCAGACTCCAACCTGCCCATGTAATGCAATTTTAATTTAAAAACGATTTGCTTCGAACTAGACTGGACGAACTGGACGATCCACCCATCGATGAAGTTTAACGTGAAAGAAAGATCAAGGTCCAGCAGCTTTCTTGAAAAAATCAGTTTTTCCCATTCTCTTCATATTTTTTAAAACATTTTGATTTTGGTTTCTTAATTAAAATGTGTTTTTTCAATGGAATTAATATTTGGAGTTGGGAATTATATACCCAAAACTCAAAATATTACACTTGAAAGTTTGAAATTTGAATTTTGCAGGTTAGTGAAGAAGTTACTCTGATCGTCATTTCCTGCGACCCTTCATAATAATTGCATAAAAACCTACCTACATATGTACATATTATTATTAAGGTATATAGTACATTAAGGTAAGGTACATAGTATATTATTAAGTATTAAGGTATTATATGTACCTATGTACATATGTACCTATAAGATAAGCAAAACTAGCAACTATGTCTTCATGTAACTTTACAGCTCTGATGAAGCCGAATCCGGCGAAAGTACTTAGCTGACACCTTTGAGTATTAATAAGATGGAGGGCTATTGCTCTGAATTCAACGCTGTTTCCCTGTCATACGTGCCACTATAGTCGAGTTGGCTTTGCAATTGACCCGACCCGCCAAGCTTTTTTCAAATTCAAATGACAAAGCAGTTTATTGTAATTTAAGTTTTGTTTGATATTACTTATTATTGTTACATTTTATTATTAATCTACGTATGTAGACATAACTGTCTATTTGTTAGTATGTTCATACTTTGGTTCCCATGCCCAAATCTTGGTGCCTCCTATTTCACTTTTTTTTGGGACACCCACAGAACAGCTGATCTACCTTCATCAAACATCCACTAGAGTGTACTGGTGTCATTTCAACACTCATTCCCACAGTGTAAAAAATACGAAATATTAATGGTGTTAAATAGCGGTGTACATGTACGGTGCACAATTAGGATGTAAATCTTAAATAAGAAGTATGTCCTAGGTATACAATCCCCATTCATTCACCAAACTCAACATCACATCTTACATCAGCTGATCAGTATTCGGCCATTTCGCCCCTGGTCAATTCAAAAGCCAAACGACAGTAGTGGCACGTATGGTTTGACTGCCTGAAACATCATTAATAGCCCTCCATCTAATTAATACTCAAAGGCTGACACCAATGAATCCATCAATCAACGAGATGCCTTAAATTATCTCCCCCTCAAAACCCAACGACCTACATAAAGGGCTTGGCGAAACCCTTAATAAATTACGATTTAATTATCGGATTTGAGAATTCCGACAGTATTTTTTGGGATTCTACGTCAAAAGTCAAGTTCGCGTGACTGTCCGAAATGAAACGCATCGGTTGTTTACTTTCCTTAGTACCGGCGATCCGTTTGACGATATCGGGAAAGTGTTCCTCCTCCGTCAATGACGTCGGTCAAGGCTTCTAAAAATGTTATATCGATTCAGGGTTATCAGTTTGAAGGGTTGGCATCTTGGCAATCAGAGGTTCAAGGTAATTGGGAATTTTCCTTTAGAGACCGAGGGTTCAGCACTTTGTTTGCTTCAAATAGTTCGGTGGGTTGACGCCTGAAATTGGCGGATGTCAACTGGAAGAATATCTGCCTGATAAGTGTGACATTCCCGCGAGATCCAAGGGAATGCGCTGCCGTCGCTCCGTTGTTTCCCAACGGGCGTCGGGCGCTTCTTCCCATGTTTTCGAAAGGCTGCGTTTGGCGATGGATGAGTGATCCAAGAACTGGAAAACCAATCTTCTCCGAACGTATCATATACGCTATTGGTACAAGATGTATCTCTTATGGTACTGTCACACCCCTCTCTATCTATGAGTGTGGATTTAAGCCCCCATTGCATCTCTGGGGCGGCCTAAGTCTATTACATAAGTGCACTAAACTGCGTTCTCAACTGTTGAACTGGGGCCTCGGTGTTTAGTGCCATGGCCTTTACTTGGTCAACAACTGATAGTCAGTTCTTTATTTGTGACATGGACATATCTTTTACAAGGAGGACAAACAGAAAGCGCTGCAAATTATTACACAATGTTTAATTATGTCTGTGATAGAGAGCCCATCTACGCAGATCGTTGGTCTATAATTATTAAGCCCCGTATGTAATATGGTCAAAAGATGAAGCATCGTGCCTCTGAGAAGGGATCACACTTTTACAGTTCCAAGATCCTGCAATTTTTCGCTTCACAGCAGAGATATTTAAAAAGACGGGATTATGATGCTTCAAATAATTTACGTTAGCGCATGCGCAGAAGGGAGTAATTATTATAGAAAAATGAAATTGGTAGGGTACAATCTCTTGCCTAACTCACAAATTCCCAGAAAATGTAACCAAAATCTGATGAAAACTAGACTTTGTTCTCGGAGTAGACTAACTTTCTTCGTGCATGCACAGGAACTAATAATGATGATGGTTGAAATAAACATGGAATAATTAAACCATTGTCCTCTAACTATGCACCAAATTTGAGCGGAATTGGACGACTAGGGCGTAAAAAACGCTGCAAATTATTACATAATGGTTTATTATTTCTGAATCAGATAGCCAGCTATAGTAACCAGCAAGCTCTGGGGCTTTCGCCAGTCTCTTTTCTAGTATCCACCTCTGTTCTCGCGTTTCAGGCTGCGCTCCCGATGGGGAGCAAATGGATGATCGTACAGCCACCCGAGTCTCATTCTATCCACGGAGCCAATTTCTATAGGAATCAAACTAAAACCGTAGGTACACTGGATTCCAAAAGCATCTGGGACATATCAAAGTCGATTCAGCATCCGAAATTACTTGGGTGACGACACCCCACTTACCTAGGCAGAAATATAAGTGAACAGCTATTCATCCAGAGGGTTCAGACTCCAACCTGCCCATGTAATGCAATTTTAATTTAAATACGCTTTGCTTCAAACTATCTGAGAAGATTTTGGGAAGAAGAAGAACGAAGGATTTTAGATGGGCTGGATCAATTATTTTTGTAACATACTAAAGTATGATATAATATAGGTACTGAATATATTAGTGTGTTCAAGGTAGGTTAAATGTTATATGGGGTAAAAGTAATAAAATATAATATAAAATATACCTATATTATATCCGTTCCGATACGCCCCGGACGCCTTTCTGCTAATCCACTAGGCCCCTAATGCCGTACCCCCAAGCCCTAATGCCGTACACTCAAAGTCTCGAAAAAGACACTTTTTCGCCCGTTTTTGGCCCATAGAATCCATGCGAGTAAAGTGATCAGAATGATTAAACGTTAGGACTAACTAGACCCCAAATGATGTCTATGTGCGAAAGAACGGGTTTTTAAAGTAAATTCTTAGGCCTTTTATGGCCCGGACGGCGGACGGACATTTCAAATTTGGATTCTAGGCACCTTGAAACGTAAAGTGACAAAGTTTTTTAAAATGTTTAGCCCTTTATTACAACCCTTCAGAGTTGATAAAAATTGATGCCGAGCTTCTAGGACCATCTAGACCCCAAAAGTGATTTTTAACACAAGTTTTATATAGTTTGGTCTAGTATTTTCGGAGAAAACCCAAGGACGGCGGACGGACAGATTTTTTTTAATTCGATTTTTGGATTCTACGCATCTTGAAACGTAAACCAAAAAATTGTCAGGGGGTGTTAAAATATATATATATATATTTTTTTTTGTCGATTACAAAGGTTTATTATTGAAAATAATTTACCAATTATTGAAAATGATAAACCAAAATAATGAAAAATTGTACGGATATGGCTACCAGAAAAGCGTTGTGAAGCCACAATTCGATTTTCTACTGTTATGCTCTGAAAGGTGTTTTCGAGGGTTCAGGTGGAAAACTGGTTACACTGAGATCATCAGTTAATAATCAGAGCTAAGGCAAGAGGATTCCAAGGGGCAGTTAGTTAATGAAGCGGGGAGCGAGAGGTCGGTGTAGAGGTTGGGGTTATGAAAGGGATTACGCCCTCAAATTAATATAGGGGCACCTTGGGGTGGGATCCCGCCCGAAACCAGGTGCACTGAACCTGTGTCCCACTGTTCCAAAGCTACAACTGATTTTCAATGCTTTACGAAATCCGCCGCGAAACGTTTCAGACTAACCAAAACCCAATAATTCAATTGAACGCTCTTGATAGAGGCTCTCCAAAATAGTAAAAAAGTTCTAGTGATGCAGCATGATAGTATGAGCAAATTTTCATAAGTTATCGTACTAGATTATGTTACATCAGGTTTGAAAATTACGGACTTTGAGGAAAAATAAATTGTTAACTACCAATTTTAATCCAAATATTTATTTCTAAATAATATTCTTCGTTTCAGAAAACGATTTTCGATTTTTATCGTTTTTGCATTTTTTATCGATGTTTTTAGCACATTTTAATGAAATTTAAGTACATTCTTCAGTATATTTTAGTACATATACATTTTCAATGTTCTTTGTTATATTTTTTTAATTTTTATTTGAGCAATATTCTGCTATATAATATAAATTTAACAATTTTTAACCTTTTTTGCTTTTTTTAGTGATTTTTCCAGGTTCAGGATTTTTTTTTTTCAATTTGACCAATTTTATGTGTTGAAAAAATGCTGGCCAACGAACTCGACCTTTCGTTTGGAAAGCTTGATTTTTTGGCGCAAGAACGGAATTTTTACCTCTCTATCCTAAGGAGAATTATCGTCTCAAAGTACACACACACACACACTCACACTTGTGTGTGATTGTTTTTGCCGTGAAATTTATAGGCAAAAATTTCTTTGCGCTCGAAGTGCTCAATTTTCAGAACAATTCACTTAAAATTACGAATACGTAAATACGAAAAAATTCTAATAAGTAAATACCGGTGTAAATACCGGTATAAGTTATACCGTTATAATTCGCTTCATTATTGAACATAACTAACACTATTTGAAATAACTAACAATGAGCCACAGGGATTTTTTTAAGTTGTTGACTTAGGGGCCCATTGCACCTGGGCTGTTGCGTTTTGGTAGATTATATCCTTTGTTTTCAATCTGATCGAAAAATAGCTAAGGGATTGTGTTTTTCATGAGTCAATTTTACAAGTTGAGATGAAGCCAAATTTTCAAATTTCCCAAAAATGTGAATACAACTTTTTGGGGGGGGGGGGGGGGGGGGGGGGGTGGGAGATTTAGAGAAAAAAAACTCTTCATACCAACACCCAAATATTAAATCTAGAGTTATTCCCAAAATTTGATCATGACAGGTTTAACAGCGGGTATAATCACTCCACAAGTTGTCAGCGTTTCGAGACCTTTAAATCTTTAGTTTTAAAATAACTCAAAACTTAATTTGAATTATTAACAAAGGTCAAAAGGGCTCATCGTCTATATGTTCATTTATAGACTTCATAGTTTGAAAACTGGAGCCTACTCATCCTTTCAGACCCATTAACAACGATCAACATGTTGATTCCATGTGCTCGTAGGAGAAGCTTAGGCACACCAAACAAAGCAAACCGTGTAATAGAATACCCCGGCGTTAATGGGCTAGTTACTGTCTTCAAAACCCTCCCGTAACAACACTCCGAACAATTTATTAGCCTCCCCCTTAACTGTTCCCGCTGTGGATTCCTAACTTGCCACTTATGCTTCGTTTTAGAGATCCGCATTGTGGATGGGGATGCCACATTCTCCCTGTATTTAACGGAACGCCCTCATTTTCGTCTTATTGCGAGAGACTTATCATTTTAGCCTCTTGCTATGCAACTAGAAATGTCAGCAAGCCGTGACAGTTGTTGTGTTAGCGCTATATCTGGGTGCTCATCAATTCTTTCCCCAAGACCAGATTATGTTAAGCAGGATCATTGAGGTCCCTTCATTGATAAAATCACTTAGGTAATCAATCCAGTCGGTGACAAGAGGTTTCCCGCCTGAAACTAAAGTGATGTTGGCTATGCAGCAGAGTCTCGCACGATGAAACCGATTGGATGGATGCACGAAGAGTCCCTGAAAGACGATTTTATGCGTGAAGAATCTGCTGTTTTCGTAACGTCCAATGACCTGCACTTTGTTCTGTTAGCGAATTTCCGTAGAAAATAATCTGTTGCAATGGCTCGGAAAATTTTAAAATTAAAATTTTTTAAAAATTCCTTCATTAAAATCCGTTTTGCGGCATTCTGAAACGAATTCTAGAGTTTACCGCTTTTTAATATATATATATATATATATATATTACCGTTGACCGAACCGCCGAACGGAAAGGGTGTCGTTGGACAGCTCAGTAATTTTTTATTGTTTTTCGGGGCTCTTAGAGAGCGAAAAATGGTTTTATTGGACGTGTGTTCATTAATTAGTGTGATCTTAGGACAATAAGTCGCGAACGTGTAGGAAGGTGTCGGTGTTATAGTGATTCTTGGTCCATCAACTTTCGCTATAGACACTGCAGGAGAGAAAGAGACAGACAGCAGTAAAGAAAAAAAGAGGGACCACGGCGTTGGGAGGTCAGACTCGGCGCTCGTGCCGCATCAGCGTTTCTCAATTCAGGTCGGAATCATTTTTTTAATATTTCTCTCGCTCCAGTTTAATTTCAGTTGTTTCTTTTCCTCAACTTTCAGACGGTACCATAAACGGTTTTTTTTTCTGTTTTTTTAAATAAATACTATAGTAAATGCCAAATTTCCTATTGCCTGGACACAAATATCTAGGGCCCGGAAATCCACTCCCAAATGGGAAGCCAGTGGATTATGATGATCAGCTCGCATTAGAACATGATTGGGCATATGAACGGGCGATAAACGCGAAGCAGATAAGGAAGGCGGACAGAGAAGCATTAATAGGGTTTGGCAGTGACCTCTTAGTGAATGGAAACCTACATTCAGCTATAGGGGCAACTGGTATTGCAGCAAAGTACGCATTGGAATCTGTGACAGGGGTTTTATATCCACCAGAGCACAGTAAGTTGGGGAGACTAGTCACAAATGTGATGGGGGTGGACAGAAGGGAAAATAACCTCAACCTGAAGAAAGAGGAAAGGGCCTCAGAGATAAATGCAATTAGGCAATACCACCGGGAGTGTGAGGTAAAGGCAGCATACCCAGGAGAGGTGGGGCACTCTGGTCCAAACAGTGCAGGACAAGCTGCTAGCGGTGGGAAGGGAAGGAAAACTCAGGATTCCCCCTCTACCAACAGGCAAGGACTTACAAAAAATGGTAAGGAATGGCAACCAATGCCTCATCTTTCTACTAGGGCTCCTTTTCAAGGAAAAGAAAAAACTTACCGGGGATGGAATGCCCCAGCAGGGTATAAGGTGAAGCCAACATGGGGAGAAAACCCTGTTACAGGCAGTTGGTACACACCCGAAAGTACAGCAAAGGCAGAACAAACAGTCGCCCAGAGATGCCAGGGTAAATGCCAACAAAAGATGACAAGGGAAGAGTGGCTGGAGGTGATGAGACGAGAAGAAAAAGTAGAGAACACCACGGACGAGGAGGATCAAGCAGACCTAATGCATAACGCCCCCCGTAAAATGACAAATAAAAAAGATTATGAAGAGGAAGCAGTAGACCCCACCGGATCTAAAACTACCTCTCAACACGTACATGAACTGATGCAGCACCTCACAAGTGTTCATCGAGATGAAGCAGTGCAGAGGATGGCACGCCAACAGGCCACCCAATGGGTGAGAATGGCAGGCATAGGAAATGACGGAACAGAGGATGACTCTACATCGCAGGAACAGCAGCAGACAGAAGAGCAGCAGCAGCAACAGCAACTGCTACACAAACAACAAAAACAGGGGCAACAAGGCAGAGATGATTATGGCGATACAGAGGAGATCACGAAACGAGGAAAACGAAGGAGAGCAGCAACTCACCGGGATAGGGAAAGAAAGAAACTCCTCAAACGGGACATTGAGCAATGCCAAGCAAATCTCTTAGACGTTGACATATTACAGATGGAATATGAACAGTGGAGAGCTGACTGGAATGCTTGGGGGTCAAACCCTAACAATATTGGTGACAAGCCCTTCAAGACAGCCACTGCTAAAGTAGATAGTCTGGTAAATGGGGTGTGGAGTAATCTGCTTAGGAGCTATGCTAATGTCAAGGAGGAACTGTGTGTTTTGCGACAGCGCAATATTGATATAGGAACACTCACACAATCCATAGAGCATCTGGAAAGCACAATGGCTGGGGCCAGAGCCAGATCCGATTCTATTGGCACAGCAAGCTCTGCTGAGAGCGAGTCAGGACTGCTAACATCATACATTGGAGCTCTTAAGGACACAATGCTGGAGGGCTTCCGGAGTGTTGAAGCACAGCTCAGCGCTGTTGACAGGAAGGCAGGGGCATGTGCCTCCAAAGTGGACAAGCTGGAAAGAGATGGATTAAAAGCCCTATCCAACAAGATGGAACTGATTAAGAGGCGGGTGCTCAGAAATGAGAGCAGTGAACAGGCACCAGTCAGTCTATTTGAAGGGAGGTCACAGGGGGGAACGGTAGAACCCCCAGTTCCTAAGGTGAGACTGCAGGCGAGGGACCAAAGGGAAACACCCAAGCCAGTTCTCCAATTCAAACACCCTTGGGCTCCATCAACCACTGAGGACGAGGAGCAACGGGAGGGAGAAAACACTGCAGGCGAATCGAGTGGAGGGTGGATGGAAGCCACACGCAGGCGGAAGAGGAAAACCACCAAGAGAGAGAGGAACCTCCTCAAGGAAAATTCCACCAGAAATAAAGTGGACGTAGCCATAGAAAAAGCAAAGAGAAGGCTTGAAGCGCCTCAAACCACCCTGATTGTGCAGGCACATAAAGAAGCACCCTCGGTGGGCCAAGAAATGGAGGATTCGGCCCCAAATATTTCTTACAGGGATGCCCTGTGCTCCCCCGATTCACTGAGGCGCAGAATGAGGAAAGAGATTGACCTCCGCAGTATGGGCATGGCGGTAACACAAGTGTTTCCAGCAGGCAAACATGCTTTGAAGGTAGCAGCTGCCACGCCTGAGGAGAGGATCAAACTGGCAAATGCACTAACGGACAAGGGCTTCGAGGTGAGAAAGGAAAGGCAGCCAGATAGGCCTATTCTGATGAAGATCCATGGTATAGACAGGGATATAACTAAGGGGGACCTTCCTGGATATGTATGGGACCAAAATAACTGGGTACGGGATAACTACAGCAAAGAGGATTGGGAGAAACAGTTCAAGCCATCCTTCCCGACTGGTCGAAGAACGAGGGCTGATGGCTCACCTATTGAGGACTGCATATGGGTCACCCAGGTCAGCGAAGCACTGCGCAAGGCATTATTGGAGCACCGAATTCTCTACATTGGCATGGACAGATGTCGAGTTGCGGACTTTGTGGAAGTAACTAGGTGTTACAAATGCCAGGGATTTGGGCACAACGCAAAGTCAAACAAATGTCATGAGCTTGAAGAGGCCTGTGCGAGGTGTGCAGGCAGTCATGGCACACAAGAGTGCCCCTTCAAAGGGATTAAGCCACCAGAGCCAAGGAAGTGCATAAACTGCAAGAGAGCTAACCTCCAACATGACCATCCTGTGGATAGCGAGCGGTGCCCAGTATATAAACGAGCTTTGAAGAGATTTATTGATAGGGTGAACCCAAAACTGTAAGATATGGCTTCCGAATCTCAAAACTCAGAATTTGAAGTGGATCTCATCATGTCTTCACCAACATATGAGACTGTAAGTGACCAAATAGTGACATCAGTTTTCGACACGGACCTAAATCCATCTTCAACAACATATGACAGTCTTAGTGATTATGTAAGTAAATTTAATTTAGCGGAAAATATGTTCATATTTCATATGAACATACGTAGCCTAAGTAGAAATTTAGATGAAGTATTGTGCTGGCTTGAATCTACGGCAACAAAACCAGACATTCTGATCTTTACTGAAACTTTTAGTTCCTCTTGCTATAACTTAACTAATATTCCAGGTTATAATTCTTTTTATTCAGTTTCCACCCGCAACAGAAATGATGGAGTGGTCATATATGCTAATGAAAGATTAAGTTGTAAACAAGAAACAATTGTCATGACAGGAGCCACAGGCCTCAACATTAGTTTCCAAATTGGTCCAGAAACGTACAGCATCATAGGTATCTACAGAACCCCATCCCAAACCCAAAATGATATTTCTCTTTTCATCTCACAGCTAAAATCAAACCTTGAAACCCTATCGAGTAACCATTCTTTTATTTTCGGTGACATGAACCTTGACCTACTAAGTAGTAATGACAATATCGACAATTATACCGACACCTTACTATCACTGGGGTACATTGGACTGATAAATGAACCAACTCGAGTCCAAGGAATGTCCAAAACTGCTATAGACCATATATTTGTTAAAACTAAAATACTTGAACTTTCCCCAGCTGTCATTAAGAGTACGATAACTGACCACTTTTCCACGGCCCTAATTATGCCACTAAAAACCCATCTGAGCCGCAAGAAAATGTACAATTTGAAAAAAGTAGATGAAGATAAACTTAGGATACTACTTAGTGAAACTAACTGGTCAACAGTAACAAAGACCAACGATGTTAACCTTGCTGCAAATGAATTTATAAGATTGTTGAACGCCGGCGTTGAAATGGCTACCGAACTTAAAAGAATTACTAGCAGGGAAGTCAAACTAACACCCTGGATAACTAGAGGCCTGATTAAATCAATAAGGATAAGAGATAAACTGAAAAAACTTTCAACGAAAAACCCACTAAATTTCAATTTAAAGGAAAAATCAAATCGTTATAGAAATAAAGTAAAGGAGTTGATAAGAGCAGCGAAGAAGACATACTTTGCCAATGAAATACAGAAAGCCCAAGGTAATATGAAAAAAACTTGGGACACTATCAAATCTGCAATACGAGGAACAAACGGAAGAAATAAATCAGAATGTCCACTGATCAAAGAAATAATGAAAAATGATCACGTCCCGGAAAATGTAGCGCGTAAAAAAGCTTGCGATTCACTAAACTCATATTTTTCCCAAGTAGGAGAAAAGCTCGCTGCGAAATTCTCAAATATTCAGAAGCCCCCAGATCCTCCGCCTTCAAATGAGGTGGCGGACACAATCTTTTCTCTTAGAATGATGACGGAGACAGATCTCGACAAACTACTACAAACTATGAAGGGATCCTCGTCACCAGGTATAGACGGCATCCAGGTACATCTTATAAAAAACCATATAACGAGTCTGAAAAAACCTCTTCTTCACATATACAATCTTAGCCTCACAACAGCAACATTCCCTGAAGCATTCAAAGCTGCAAAGGTCATCCCAATTTTCAAAGGTGGGTGAACTCGGAAATTATAGACCAATCTCTATGTTAAGCACGCTGTCCAAAATACTGGAGAAATTCGTGAAAAATCTGCTGTACTCATATCTTGAAGAAAACAATTCAATAAACATGAACCAATTTGGTTTCCGCAAAAATAAAGGGGTAAATGATGCGGTATTTGCACTAACCACGGACCTTTACGACATTAGGGACAAGAACAAGAAAGGTGCTCTCATACTACTCGATATCGCTAAAGCATTCGATGCAATCGATAGAGAACAACTTATGTACAAGTTAGTTAAATTAGGAATCATAGGCCCCAGCTTAGAATGGTTTAAGAGCTACTTGAGAAACCGAACCCAACGAGTGGCAATCGGCGAGTGCTCTAGTGAAGAAAGCAATAATGATTTTGGTGTAGTTCAAGGAAGTACATTGGGTCCACTATTGTTTTTGGTGTATATAAACGAAGTGGCATCTCTAGAACTACCCAATACCAAAATGTATTTATTTGCGGATGACACTGCCGTGTTAGTTGAAGGTGACACGTGGGAGAATGTATATAGCAAGGCAAACCTAGCAATCAATGTGATTGGACGATGGTTCTGTGAAAACTATCTTACATTGAACACTAAAAAGTCAAAATTAATTATTTATGGAGGAATGAAATCATATGTTTACGATAAAAATTTAAGCATCATACTACATACATGTAGATCAAATAATAACTGTTCCTGTGGGAAAATAGAACGTGTAGCTGAGCATAAGTATCTTGGGTTAGTCTTGGACGAAGAGCTAAACTGGAAACCTCATATTGACTATACTCACAATAAAATTAATAAATACATGTATATATTCTATAATATTCGACACACACTCCCTAGAAATACGATAAAACTAATTTATTACAGTATGCTACAATCTGTACTTCAATATGGCATAATTGCTTGGGGTGGGACTTTCTCAACCCATATTAATAAATTACATGTACGCCAAAAAATCATTGTAAAAATTATGCTGTCTTTACCGATTAGGACTCCATCTGACAATGTATTTAATATAGCTAAGCTATTTACTATAAGGCAATTATATGTTAAAAATTTACTTCTGCAATTCCATAAGGATCCACAAATAATAGGTTCACAACGTAACCCAATGTATACAACAAGGTACGTAGCCGCAGGAAATGTAATTGCACCCAGACCAAGACTAACGTTGTCAACTCACAATCCGAAATTCATTATTTACATTATCCACAGTATGAACGGTATTGTGAAGAAACTGCTATAATTACTTACGTTCCTAGTGAGTAACAGTTCAGTTCCCCTCCCCTTCCGTTGGGTTTACAGCCCGTCTTTCTTTGTCCATTAGTTCTCAAGTTGTATCCGCGGCCCCCAGTCTCTTTAGTTCTACATTTGAATTTACCTTTGTGTTAATAAATGATTGACTGTAATATCAATTTGCGTGCATTATTAATTATCAACCCGCTCGTCACAACAAGTTGACGACGAGGATGAAAATTGAAAATGGAGACTCAGTGAAAATCGTGCGTGAAAATCGTCTCACCGTTTGGGATCAGCAGTGAACACCAGAACACTTGTTGCACGGCGGTATGTGTCGTTTATGTTTTCACCGCTCGTTTAAACGCCGATTTTTGTAATCCGATTCGTCTGAAACGACGATTTCAAGTATTTCCAGTCGGAAATTGATCGCTAAAAGTGTTCGGCGCCTACCGGCAAAGTTGCCGGGTGATAAAAACCAGCTAGGGACTCTGAAGCCGCCATTACCTGGTTGTGACGTCATCTTGACGTCGGGGCGAGTTGCTACTTTTGTGTCACCGTTTTCCGTCACAGATAAGAACAGTTCGTAACAGTTAACGCGTCGCTGTTCCAAAGTCACTGTTTTTGTTCAAAAGTCACTGTTACTGTTTCAAAATAGCTGTTACTGTTCCAAAATAGCTGTTTCTGTTCCAGAGTAGCTCTCTTTTCCCTCAAAATCTCAGTTTTAGCTCAAATAAACGCTATTTTGGCTTATTTTCACTCCGTTAATACAGATATTCCGTTTTTTTTTTTAGTCACTTTTCTGCTGCTAATATGGATCCCAAACAGTTTGAAGCCTTTATGAAAGCAATTACTACTGCCCTTGCTGCTCAATCTGCTCCATCTCCTCAGTTGACACCTTTTGAAAATTTTGAAACTAACAAGGAGAAATTCTCGTCATATTTGGAGCGTTTTGCGAATTATTGTGACCTGAAAAATGTCACTGATGACACGAAGAAGGCACAGCTTTTGTGTTCTTCAATTGGGAAAGACCATTATAACAATTTAGCCGCACTTTTGGGTCCCGACAAGCCAATCAGGGAAATTGGATTCTCCGATCTCGTTACAAATTTTGAGAAGATGCTTTCTCCTGCAGTCTCCACGGTCGTCGCGCAGCACTACTTCCTCAGTGTCACTCAGCAGTCTCATCAGTCAATCTCAGATTTTGTCGCATCCCTGAAGGGGAATTTGAAGGACTGTGATTTCTACGTAGTGTGCCCTTCATCATCCTGCAAGAAGAAGATTTCAATTGCCAACACCTTCCTACGCGCTCAATTCATCAGAGGCCTGAAGGATAGCTGGATTCGTGAACAGCTCCTGCAAGACGCATCCATCAAAGATAAAGATTTTGAAGAGCTCCTCAGGAAAGCAACCGCGCTGGAAGCCTCTCGTTATGAGTCTGGTCAGTTGAGCAAGCCAACTGACAAGCCGCCAGATGGACCTGTGGACCCACACACAGGGTAGAGAAGCGTTCCAGGTCCCAACACGGGAGCCACCGTAGTCGCAGGCAGCTTTCCCAGTCCAGAAACAACATTCGCCAACCCAGCCCTCACCAGCGTCACCGTTCTCAGTCGCGTGGACGTAGAAGCCAAGTTGACTATAGGTCCTTGGGTGTCGATGGACTCTGCCTCAAGTGTGGACGCTCAAACCATAGATCGCGTGAATGCAGGACGGATCGTGATTCTCTGAAATGTACGTCCTGTGGGAAGGTTGGCCATGTGACCAAAGTTTGCATAACCACCTTGCTCCGGAAGTCCAAGACGCATTCGGTATCCTCTCAGCATTCGGAAGATGAAGATTGTCGCTCAGATCATACCTATGGTATCGTCAGGATTGAAGACATCGAGGATCTGTACGAAGTTGGTCCAGACACAGACAAGTATCTAGTCACAGTTGCATTGAATGGGAAGCCTCAAATGTTTGAATTGGATACGGGTGCGCGATTTTCCCTGATCTCGGAGACAGACTTCAACAAGCTCAACTTGCATTTACCAGTTCAACCTACGGCAGTCTCGTTCCGCTCATACTCAGGCCACATCATCAAGCCACGTGGTAAAGTCACGCTCACAGTTGCCTACAAGAACAAATCAATGGATGCGGATCTATTCATAGTCCCATCTGGTCATGATGCTTTGCTTGGTCGGATGTGGGTCCGTGGTCTTGGGATCAGTCTCGACGAACTTGATGGTAACTGCCGCGCACAGCCAGTCAAGCCAGTTGATGTCAATGCGGTCACTCCGCTTGATGACATCTTGCAAAAGTACTCTTCAATTTTTGAGGAAAGAGTTGGATGTGTCCCAAATGTCGAGGTTAAGCTTCAGCTTAGAGAGGGCGTAAAACCAGTCTTCATTCGAGAACGCGATGTCCCTTTTGCATTGCGAGAACGCGTTGAGAGAGAACTCGAAACACTGGAGTCTCAAGGAGTCATATCTCCTGTAGCGTCAAGTGACTGGGGCTCACCTCTTGTTGTCATTGCCAAGCCGGACGGGGGTGTGAGACTCTGCGTCGATTATAAGTGCGGAGTCAACCAGAGACTGGTTTCCGCCAACCATCCTATCCGCCGCATCGATGAAGTGCTCCACAGCCTCCGAGGATCAGGATTTTTCTGCAAGTTGGACCTCCATAAGGCGTATCTCCACCTCAAGGTAGACGAAGAAGGTAGCAAGATCCAGACCATTTCAACGCATAAAGGCACATTCCGAATGAATCGCCTCAGTTTCGGCATTAAGACTGCACCGTCGGAATTCAACCGTATTTTGTCTCAGCTTTTGAGCGGTCTTCCCAAGGTCGAAGCATACTTCGATGACATTATTTGTCATGGCTCAACACTCGACGAGTGCACCAGGAATCTCATTGCTTGTTTGGAACGGCTCAAGACAAATGACCTGCACCTGAACAGAGGCAAATGTTCGTTCTTCAGGGAGAGTATTAATTACCTGGGCCATGTCGTCTCGTTCAACAGGATTGAGAAGTGCCCAGCAAAGGTGGAAGCTGTCACTCAGATGCCGAGACCCAGGAATGTGGACGAATTGAGGCGTTTTCTTGGCCTCGTCACATATTATGCCAAGTTTATCCCGGACTTCTCCTCAAAATCGTGTCCACTTCGCCGCTTGCTCAGGAAAGGTGAGAAGT
Source organism: Adelphocoris suturalis (assembly GCA_030762985.1). NCBI lineage: Eukaryota > Metazoa > Arthropoda > Insecta > Hemiptera > Miridae > Adelphocoris > Adelphocoris suturalis. The sequence continues at coordinate 50,834,609 of CM061049.1, forward strand.
TCCTGTGGTCTGCCGCCGCTGAAGCCTCCTTCCTGAAACTCAAGTCTGAGTTGTGCAGCGACCGGGTGCTCACTCCGTTCGACCCATCCAAACCAGTAGTCCTCACAACCGACGCTAGCCCCTCAGGAATAGCGGCTATTCTCAGTCATGAAATCGATGGGCAAGAGAAGCCAATTGCATATGCTTCTCGAGCTCTTACTCAGGCTGAATCTAACTATAGCCAGTTAGACAGGGAAGCTCTTGCCATCGTTTACGCAGCCACACACTTTTTCAATTATATTTTTGGCAAACGCTTCGTTCTTGTCACTGACAATGAACCGCTGTCTCGCATTTTCCACCCGGATCGTTCCTTGCCGCAGATGACGTCAGCTCGTTTGTTGAGGTATGCCTCCTTTCTCAGTGGTCTCGACTACACCGTTCGTTGCAAGAAGGGCAAGGAAAACGAAAACGTTGATTGTTTGTCTCGCACACCAGTCTCATCGAGCCACCCACACGAAATCGCCATGGATGAAGAATTGAATGCCTTATATGCCGAAACACTTTTCCAAATATCCAGCTCAGCCATCACTGCGGACACCATTGCCGAGGCAACAGCGAATGATCCTGAATTGCAAGCCTTACTCCAGGGGCTTAAGAACGGTCGCAAAAATAGCCCATTAACAGTTTCGCACAACATGCTCTTCAGGTTGGATCGAGCCGTCATCCCAAAGACTCTTCAAGCTGAGATCTTGGAGGAACTTCATTCGTCGCATCTGGGCATTACCAAGATGAAACAGCTTGCCCGAAGATATGTTTACTGGGAAGGGCTCGACAAGGATATCGAGCGCCTTGTCAAGAGTTGTGAAGCATGCGCCAAAGTCCGTCATAGTCCTCCCAAAGCCGCCGTTCACCCATGGGATCAACCTGGTGAGAATTGGGAGAGGATCCACATCGATTTTGCGGGCCCTTTGGATGGCCATTTTTTCCTAATGGTCGTGGATGCTAAATCCAAATGGGCCGAGGTTCGTGCGCTTCGGGATGCTCCGGGCTCTGCGTCAACCATATCACTGCTGGATGATATCTTCTCAGTGCATGGCTACCCATCAGTTATGGTTTCTGACAATGCTACAATTTTCAAGAGCGAGGAGTTCCGGACATATTGCAAAGGGAATGGAATCTTCCAAAAGTTTAGCGCACCGAATCACCCTGCCACAAACGGTCTTGCAGAGCGCAACATTCAAACACTCAAAAGACGTCTCAAGGCCGCTGCTGATGATCCTGCTCCACTCTCAACCAAGCTCAGAAACATTCTCTTCCGTTACCGTGCCACACCGTTAGCATCTGGACATTCACCGGCGGAACTCTACTTGAAAAGGCAGATGCGGATTCGCCTTGATGCGCTGCTTCCAAACAAGAAGGCGTTAGTTCCAGCCAGTAGAAGTTCTTCGCGCGTTCGTTCCCTTCAAGTGGGCGAGAGAGTCCAGGCCAAGATCTTTCTAGACAATCGGGATGTTTGGCAGTTTGGCACCGTCACCAGGAAACTTGGTCAATTTCATTACCTGGTGGAGTTGGACACAGGCCGCACGTTGAAGAGGCACATCGACCAGCTCATTGCTTCGCTCGTGCCAAAGAAGCGTGTCACCTTTGCACTGCCTCATGGGCCTCAGCCTCGAGGGGGAATTCCGTTCACCAGTGCTTCGTCTGAAAATTCAGCCTCACGTTCTCCACAACGCAACCAGTCCCCTAGGCCAGCCGTGCCGTCTCCACCGTCCAATGGTCAGTCTCCTCGGCCACAGCCACAGCCGTCTCCACAGTTGGCTCCTCCAGATCTTCGCAGGTCAGGTCGCCGCCGTCAACAGCCGCCCTACCTCAGAGATTATGATCTCCGAATGGACTGAGTCTCTTATTCAAGTGGGGGAGAATATTGTGAAGAAACTGCTATAATTACTTACGTTCCTAGTGAGTAACAGTTCAGTTCCCCTCCCCTTCCGTTGGGTTTACAGCCCGTCTTTCTTTGTCCATTAGTTCTCAAGTTGTATCCGCGGCCCCCAGTCTCTTTAGTTCTACATTTGAATTTACCTTTGTGTTAATAAATGATTGACTGTAATATCAATTTGCGTGCATTATTAATTATCAACCCGCTCGTCACAACAAACGGTATGAACCCTACCTATACAAACTAGGTAGGGTACCTAGGTACTTCTTCAAACGCTATACACTAATTCAATCTCTGATGCTACCTAAACCTATTTTGATGAGATGGTTGCCAACCGCTTAACAAAATTACTCATTGGATCCATTTCGATACCTAACTCACGAATTCTCCCAGCTTCACTAAATAGCAACGAGATTCAAGTGTAAGCGGGAAGCCGGCAAATACACACATCAGGCACCCTATCAGCTAACTAGTAGCCCGGAATGCCAGAAGGCTGCGCTAGTTGTGCCTTTAGGTGGGCTCCTGCGAGACTCTCCTAGAAGGGCTGAACAGTTGACTTCGAACGGCACCGATTGCAGCGCTGACAACGGAAGGGAGGGAACTAAAGCATGGCTTCATTCTCCCTTGAGTAGGTACGAGGAGTGGACCACAGAATGCGTAGCAAGCGGCTCGGTAGGGGAATGATTGGCTCTTCCCGCGTGCTTATTAAGATCACACTGAAAGACGTCGGTTTTCATAAGCAGCCTAACCATGTTCAGTTTGGACGAAATACGACGATATTTTCATATTATTAATTTTTAGAAGCTCCCAATCTTTGTTGTCTCTTTCCTGGAGTTCAACATCGATGGGTGCATGACATCGACATGGATTTTGCGATTTTGGATTATACTTACATTATGAATTATGTAAGCGCTAGCATATTATGTAGATACAGTCGTTCCGATATCGACGATCTTCCGACATTTGATATCGATAACGATACAGCGATATTATCACCACAAAATATCGATACCGGCAATATCGAATGATATATTGCGAAATTAGTATGATTACTCATAATATTTTTACAATGCGCTTTTTAAATCTGCGAAGTTTTTTAATTACCTGCCCTGAATGAATTAAAGTCAGTCAGCCTTGAAATCTTTTTTAATGGAAAATTGCTTTTACTTTTTGGGTGAGTTTTTTCAAACTAAAGAGAGAGAAAAAATTAATACATGAAACAAATATAATAAAATAACCGTGATTTATTACTTGGTACCCAAATGTATATAAGGCGATTAATTTAAATTTAGTACGTATAAATATAATCAGTGGCGGCCGGTGGTCTGCAAAAGGAGTGGGGCACAAAAATATTTACCTATTTGACAGTCAAGAAGAGCATTGAGATTTTTCTTCCATTTGTTTTGTTTTCAGTGTGAATATTAACTTTGACCTAAACACATGATACATAAATCCCACTTAGGTCATGTCATGCCTTGGGCAACTGTTATGAAAGAATATGGCTACTAAATAATAATCAATCATTATCATTAAATATTATTGATAGATTAAATATAAATTAATTAGATAAATAAATTAAATTAAAAATACTATCTTATAGGTACCTACTTACTAAGTATCTAAAAATTTTTGAATGGACTATATTATTATTAAAAGTACTAAAAATTATCAAGGCTTCGATTGTATTGCACTAGTGAACTACTTAGGAGAAATAATTCTGAAGGAATATTAAGGAACTCGAATTAAATTATGATGAAATGATAGAATGTGACGTCAGACGTCAATTAAAAATCGGATATTTCAAAAGGTTATAGAAATGTTTTCTAACCCCAAAACGACCACTCACTTATGTATAACCTTTTTCTTTAATGCAACATATCCAGAATGATCAATATTCTACAAAGTTCCTCACTTATTAACTCATTCAAGGAAGTAAGCTCTTCATACTTATTTTCTAAGACCTGGAACTTCGCTGTAATGGCGGTAGCGTCAATAGGTTGAACATCAAACAGGGGGTTACAAAGTATTGTAGAACCGGGTGAATACTGTCCTACACACTAGCCGTTTTTTGATGTTATTGGATATGAAGAAGAAATATCAACTAAATAATCAAAAGAAACTTTCCAACCTGGTCTTCGTAGAGGCCATTACATATTACAAATGCTTGCATACGAGTCTGCAACACATTGGGACATTTTCATGTGTGTTTTCTTATTATATTTATTACTAGGCAGACTTAGCTGATCTGGACTCTGGGCATCGTCACGTAAATGTGCTAAAGAGACTACATACGAAATTGCAGCTTCCTAGAGTGTAAAACATAGAAATTAGCATCAAGAGCCACTCATCTGATCCGGACCCTGGGCATCGTCAAGTAAATGTCCTAAAGAGGCTACATAAGAAATTACAGCTTCCTAGAGTGTAAAGCATAGAAATTAACTATTAAAATGATTTAACCACCGCTTCACAAATCAAACCGTTCTCGCAATATTTGGATCACCTGCTATGAATCAAATCATCGAAACACCAGCTCAATGAAATCATCACAAATTAACAAGCGGTGGCAATCATGTTCACATATCAATTATCGAGAACGATCACCTGAGTGTACACAATTATTCGAATAACCTTGCTCATAACTCAGCTTGTTGGCCACGCACTTCGCAGTAGTTAACATAATATGGTTGGATAAATCGAGAGCTTTCGAACGAATGGTCAACGAATTTCGTGGTATGAAAAACGACGAAGTACCATTTCCCTAGCAACGACTCGGTTGTAAGCGGAAATCATCAAAATATTTTCGTGAGCAATTTTCCGTGAGTTTTTTTAGTTCATGTGCCATAGCAAAGACATAAAGAAAACAGTTGATTGTTCTCTACGCAACACAGTGAGTCTATTTTATTGACATGGATATGTCTTTGCTCAACCATGGGGGGTCAACCAAAAATTTCCGTGACGCGAAATTTGTGTCACAATTTCAGCGTTTTTCACGTACAACCCATCCGTTGCTAGGGGAATGGAACTTCCTCAGTTTTCATCGCACAAAAATCGTTGGCCACTCGTTGGAAAGCGCTTGATTTATGTGATAAATGTTCACATCTCAAGCTACCAATTTCCCCCTCCTTACGAACCTGGCTACATTCCAAAACTAAGTTGATTGGACTATAAACAATTTTAATAAGCCGGTTACAATATTCTTAACGTAAAGCAATAGCATCATTTACTCCACTCCATAGGAAACATTTTCATCTTCATGACAACAGTCGAGGACAACCGTTCTGAAATCCCCAATCAAAGACATATCCATGTAACATGGTATCTGCTTGTAAAGCGGATAGTGGAACTCGTTTACGAGTTTATTGGTAAGTAGCGTGAGCAAGTTTTCGTGACGATTTTTCAGTTTATGTGCCAAAGCAAAGGCATGCAAATCTCAAAAATGTCAAAATCAGTACCTACCTGACTAAACTTCTTACGTAAATCCGTCGATGAACGTCGTACTTCGGTGCGAATACTCGACCGACAATACAAAGGACTTTATTACAAAAGACGTATTCAACAACTTAGGACTGAATAAAAATTGGTACTTTTGTTAACACAACGCTATAATACGGACTTTACTTTAGAGTAAATTCTTGGAAACAACCACATGCCCGAAGGAACTTAAAAAACATCATAAATTACCATCAGAGACAACGACAACAAAACATTACTAGAAAAAAAACCTACCAACTATGAACATTCAGTTTGGCTAATGGAATAAACCGAAACTCCCCTAGTGGAAGCCACTCATAACGTAAATTTCATTCTACGGTCTTTAGAAAAGTGGAAACCCTGCCTGGGGCATGGACCCGCGAAAATGATGAGAAATTTACTGTTATGACCTCTTTTTCCCGTTCTTTGCCCCGTAATTCCCGTTTCTTGCCCTTTATTTCCCATCACAGTCTAACCTGAATTGACGAAATTTCTCTCTTGATAGAGTGATTTTATGGCAATCTACGTACTTTTTCACTGGTAGATGGATCTTAAACCTCCTTGGATGGAGCGTAAACCTGATCCTTCTAGCATCCACCTTGGAGCCACAGCATGGAGCTACAGACCACTTTTCGTTCTAATTTGAAACGATGAGTTTTGTTTGTAAAGTCTTCGTTCCAGTTTGTTACTTTTTTCCCAAATGTACTGGGGCAATGTCCCGATGCCCCCCCTCACCGGCCGCCCCTGAATATAATTATATATAGATACTTGTTGGTTGGATATGGCTAGAGGGCCATATGAAAAATGCTCAAAGTTTCACAAGACAAAACTACAAAAAACATATTTTAACCTGGCTTGTAGAAAAGGGGGAAGCGGGATGTGAAACTGTTTTAAGCAGTATTTATGTACAGTGATTATTTTAGAAAATTATTATAAGAACATTATATACATAACATTATATTTTTAAGTACCGTTTGTATCATAGAATAGATAGATTGTAAGACATGAGCGAATCACCAAGACCTTCCCCAACAACACGGGCCAAGCCTATCGTTGGGAAAGAAATCGAAGTGAGTAGCTTAAGTTGTTCAATTTGTACCATATCTATAAAATGAATTTGTATGATTAAAATAAAATAAATAATAAATAATAAAAATATATATATATATATATATATATATATATATATATATATATATATATATATATATATATATATATATATATATATATATATATATATATATATATATAGGTGTGTCATTCCAGACGATAAATCTCCTTAGGATTGAGATAAAAATTTCGTTCTTGCACCAAAAAATCAAGCTTTCCAAAAGAAAGAATGAGTTTGTTGGCCAGCACTTTTTGAGCGCATTAAATTGGTAAAATTTCAAAAAATGTGCTAAACGAATCACTAAAAATGCCTAAAAATAGCTGAAAATTGTTTAATTTATATTTTTTGGAAGAATATTGCTCAAATTAAGTTTATTAACTGTAGAATAGAACATTTAAAAAATTATATATAAAACTATGCTGAAAAATGTACTTAAAATTCATTAAAATTTGCTAAAAAATCTATTTTGAAAAAACTAAAGAATTCAAAAAAGCTAAGAATTCAAAACTTCTATTTGAATAGGAAATCGTTATTTAAAATACATTTTTTCCATAAAATTAATAGTTAAACATTTCTTTGCACTCAAAAAGATCAAATTTCAACACAATTTAACATTATACAATACGATAATTTACAAAAATTCGCTCATTCAATCATGCTTCATGACTGAAGCTTTTTTTTTTTTTTTTTTTTTTTTTTTTAGAATTTAAGCCACGTCTCAACCGGAAGGGTCATTAGCGGCAATCAAGAAGGGGTGTCAAAAGGACACTCAACGGGCACGATTCTAAGGGGAGCCATGCTGACCGTCCGTCACTAAACGGTTTGCCATCACGGACTCCACTGGCAGATCGGAGGGGGAGAAATAATAATAATAATAATAACCCGCAAAACGAGGCATCGACGCATTGATACAGCGATGACCGCTTTGTATCCCCTTCAGCGGATAAAAATACCCCGTAATAACTAAACTACGACTAGATGATCCTTACAAATACATAAATATTATCGATAAATATATAATGATAAATACTATTAATACTATTTTAGTTAAACGAATGTCTGACAAGATGTACATACATAAATAAATATATCACAGATCAGAATATCACAGTGCGTTGTAAAGCTCAGTGGCTCTCAGGTACACCAACAGGGACTGGACCTTGTCTGGTCCTGACAGAACATCCCACCCACTGAGGGGGTGAATGCTGGACTCTAAGGTCCATGAGGGCTGGGCAATCCTCCAAAAAGTGGCGGATAGACAAATCACCAACACATCTTCCACACACAACGTCACGAGCTACTGGATCTATCAGATGTCTGTGAGTAAGACGGGTATGGCCAGTGGCTACCCGATTGACTACAATTCGTTCCCTCCTTGGAAGGTCGGTCACGAAAGGATCAACCGGGCAAAGGTCCTGAAGGACACCACGCAGACCAGTGACCTCGCCCTGCCATTCCTCGAGCCAGATGGAATTGGCTTTATGTTGCATGTAGATTTGATCCTCAAGGCGCATAGGCAACATTTCGATGGAGTCGTCACCAATGGCTCTCCTTGCTAGGGCATCAGCACTCTCATTGCCGTCCATTTTTTTGGTTTATTTTTTCAATAATGAACCTTTGTAATCGACACAATCATAAATTAAATAATTAGTAAATAGTAAATAAATTCCATCATGTTCCTTCCAACTTTTCACTATATAGTCGTTCGAGTTCGCTTAAATTTGGATGATACTTTGAAGAAGATGATAGATAAACGAGGAAGCCCCAACACCCCACCCAACTTGACAGGCGTTTTCCTTCTGAACCGAATCCCGACAAAAATATACCTGAATATTTTCTCTTTCCCACATGGGTCCGTCAGACCCACTCCTCTTCCCCAGCAACAGTAAGTTTGGTCTGTCAGACCATGTCCTCCCTCAAGCTTATAACTTTTTCGACTTTCTTGTCCAGTTTTTCTTTGTTCAGTGACGACTTTTCTTACCCCTCTTGTAATCTTTGTTGATAAATCATCATCGTAATTGATTTGCTTAGTAGTTTAAGAATTTTCATATCAATGAGTACCAACGACAGAAAAATGAAAATTATTTAAAGTAACAAGCGATGCGAAGGTCAAGTGAGAGAACTCCTTGAAGACGTAATTGATACAGACGCTTTCTATCTTGATAAAGAAGATGTAGAAGACTCTTCTGATGAAGATTGTGAACACCTCTACAAGATTCAGTGACTGATATTTCAAAGTTTCAAATCCTGGTTAGATTTTTTTTAGTTTTTCATAGTCGAATTGGTTTATAGTTTTATAATTTTGTTTACAACCTGAATAAGTACCTATGTATCTATTTCCATTTAGTGATGTACGTAAAGATCCTACACAAAGACTGTTTGATATATATTGCTAAACATTAGTAAAAGAAGGCTGTTTTGAATAAGAAATTTTTAAAAATATAAAAATAAGTGTGAACCTGAAAAATGTCATCTAAGTATATATTAAAAAAACCAATAAATCGCAAAACTGTCATTATTTATCCTTTATACATTTTTAAGCATGAAAGTAATTCGGAAAAACTGTAATTTCCGCCAAAAATGAGCCAAGTGGCCTGTCAGACCCAATTCTGTGTCAGGGCATCAAACTATGGTCGTGGGTCAGAGGGTTAAATATGCGAGTGATCACTTGTACATACGATATAACACGCGGTGTCGCTTGTCCATCTATTAGCCATATCAGTGTCAGTCGCCCACCGCGAAACCGACACTCACTCATTGGGGGTCACTTGGGCGTCGCTTGGAGAAAACAGTGGATTGCTGTTACGAGGTGAACAAATTTTGACCCAGCACCGAATTCATACTTGGGTGTGGCAAATATTTTTTCGGTGGTTCTTATACTATTTATTGCTCTCATATTGCTTCCGGGTCTACCTAAAGGTAGCGGAAGCATTGCTTTCACTTTCAGAAGAAAAATAATTTTTGGTCTCCAAAATCAAGATTTTCACTTGCATTTTACCTTTCAGACCATTCTGAACAACTTTGGTTCCGTGTCTGTCTGTCTGTGTGTGTGTTGTGTGTGTGTGTGTGTGTGTGTGTCTGTGTGTGTGTCCACAAATCCTTGTAACAAGCTTATTTTCCACAGTTTTCATCCGGTTTGGTTGGCATTTTTAGGGGACGTGTGGGCGGGGTAGACGGTCCCCTCTCAGTTTCATCGTTCTTGACTTAATACCTCACACTGCGCATGCGCAAACGTAAATTCTACCAAGCATTATTTCTCACGCCCTGTCGTCCGATCTCGCTCAAATTTGGATGATTGTTGAGGGATGACTGTTTGATCATATATCAATTTCAACATGATTGTGTCATCAATAGCCACACAATAGCCATACCTGAGAGCCGCTGAGCTCTACTATGAACTGTAATATCCGATCTGTGATATATTTATATACATCTAGTCATAGTTTTATATCACTTTGCTGATTTTATATAATAGCATTTATATAGTTATTTCCCTATCTTACATCTAGTCTTAGTTGTATTATTTCATTTTCGGTCTTTTTTGTAAATCCACTTTAGGGGCTAAACAGTGGTCATCACAGTACCCCTCATTTTTTTCCCCTCCGATTTGCCAGTGGAGTCCATGATGGCGCTCCTTTTTAGTCAAGGATGGCAACATGGATCCCCTTAGAGTCCTGCCAATCCCAGTGTCCCTTTGGACACCTTGTTCAATGCCGCTAATGACCCTTCTAGTTGAGATGCAGCTTAAACCTCAATTTAACAAAAGAAAACCACTGCGCATGTGCCACAATGAAATCCTTGAAACAAGCCTATTTTCCACAGCTTTCATCTGATCTGGATGAAATTTTCGGGAAATATGCGGGCTAGGAAGTAGACAGTCCCTTGTCAGTTTCATTGTTGCCAAATAAATACTCCACTCTGCGCATGCGCAAACGTAAATTCCTCAATGCTCTATTTTTCTACGCCCTAGTCGTCCGATTTCGCTCAAATTCGGATGATTGTTGTAGGAGGACAATTTGATCATCTTTTATCAATTTCAACATGATTGTATCATTAATAGCTACTGCGCATGCGCCTATGTGAAATCCCTGTAACGACCTTAATTTTTACTGTTTTCATCCGATTTCGATAAAATTGTCAGAGAATGTGCGGGTTAGGTTGTTGATGTCCCCCTGTCAGTTCCATTGTTGCCAAATCAATACTTCACTCTGCGCATGCGTAAACGTATATTCTACCAAGCATTATTTTCTCACGTCCTAGTCGTCCGATCTCTCTCAAATTCGGATGATAGTTGGGGGAGGACTATTTGATCATCCCATATCAATTTCAACATGATTGTACCATTAATAGCTACTGCGCATGCGCCTACGTTAAATCCTGGTAATGACCTTAATCTCCACTGTTTTCATCTGATTTCGATGAAATTGTCAGAGAATGTGCGGGTTGGGTTGTAGATGGTCCCCTATCAGTTTCACTGTTGCCAAATCAATACTTCATTCTGCGTATGCGCAAACGTAAATTCCATTATGTTCTATTTTTTCACTCTCTAGTCGTTCGAGTTCGCCTAAATTAATACGATAGTTGGAAGAAGATGATAGGTAAACGAGGAAGCTATGTGCCACACCTAACGGCAGACTTTTTTTTTTTTTTTTTTTAACATCGCTGTCTTGTAAATCCATCTGCACAAAAAGGCCCACTCACACTGTAATCATTCAGTAAAAGCAGCATACGTCGCCTTGGAAATTCATTTGCTACTACTGACAGAGTTAATTGCATCGTAATGAATTATTTTATACGCCCATGTTGCAATAATTGAGGAAGCTGTACCTACTGATCACCCAACTCGTAGACTTTGTTTTTACAGTGAATGAAATACAATGTAATTATTTCCTCTAATAACTCATACTTGACTGTATGCAAATTGAATGCAGGAATCGTTTTATCGACGAACGCCGTCTCAGTCAACAGCTTCGTCTTCTGCCTCGTCAGGAATATAAATTCAGTGTCAACCGACCTTGGAGGAAGAAAAATTGCAAACCAAACTTCAAAATTAGCACAAATTTACTCATCTATAACATAAGTCGCAACGAGTGTGATATAATTTATTCTACACACTACCATACATGTCCAGCTAGTTTAACAGCTTGCTGCTTATTACCGATAAATTTTGAACTCTTTCACGAATACAATAATAATATTGACGATAGCTGGATTTTCATAATATTTAAACATCGATGATGATGTTACTGCAACATATGACTGATTTAAAACGACGAAAAATTGAAATTCCATCCAGAAATATGACCATGAGGTCTTGCCCAGATAACTCAACACTGTTCATTACATTAAGTTGTTTATATTCACACTATGCTAATATCTGCTAACTCAAACTATCTCCAAGGTAGTAGAAGTAACTTGACACTTTTTTCTAAATTCCAAATAACCATTAAATTTGGAATCTAATTCTGCGTCATTTCCTAGTTTCTGTTTTCTAGTTTTGACTTTGTGTTTGCATGCGCAAACTTAAATTCCATCATGTTCCATCTTTTCACTCTCTAGACGTTCGAGTTCGCTGAAATTTAGATGAGAGTTGTATGAAGATGATACGTAAACGAGAGAGCTATGTGCCACACCCAACTTGGCAAATTGTTATTATTATTATTATTATTTTTTTTTTTCTTTTTCTGCCTTGAAAAGTTTCATTTTGAATTTTTCGTATGGAGTCCTGAATTTCATAATTTCAGTGGAGTGGAAGGCATAGGGGGACGGCACGCGTGGGAATAGTAAACACATTGCATTAGGGTGGTTCAAAAAAAAAAGTTCTGGGATTTCTTGTCCCCATTGGTTTTTTGCTTCCTCGGCATGTCAGGGTAACCCTCCTAAATTTTCAGCAAAAAATATTAATCCTAACCATTTTACCTACCTGGGTCGATTTTTGCCAGTTGTCGACCGCTATCGTAAACCAACCTCTAAATTGGTGCTGAGGTGATGATTTGAAGGACGGATTTCAATTTTTTTGGGGTCAATTTATATGTTTTCGCATGCGCTGAACACGATGAACTTATTTATTTTACGCTCCGTCCACTAGTTATCCGGTAAACTGGCAGAGGGCGCTGCTTGAAGATAAGTAAAAATCGAAAAATTCACTGAAAATGCTGTCGCCTGGTTAAGAATTGTACTAGAAACATGCTATTATGGTCGGATAATATGCTTTGGCATGTTCTGAACATGATTCCGTTTTTTACTATACTTTTCCGCCGATGATTGCTTCGTTTATCGGCTATAAACCTCAAATTAACTGTAGGGTAATGGACAAATTCACCCTAATATCAAGGGAAATTATGTCGCGTTGATAATTTAAGGTCCCGAAATACCTTGTGCCGATAAAATTTGGTATTTTCCAGGATACTCGGTACAAGCCGTTGGTAATTTGGCAAGGACTTGAACCGGAATCGTACTTATTTGCCAAATATAGCGGCAAAATGGAGAAAATAACTAAATTTTCCCATTTTTCTGTAAAATTCCTTAGTTTCTATTGGTTTTCCGGGGTCAAATTCGTAGTTCTGAATTGTCTGAACTGTGATTGGATCGTTTCAGCGTAGGGTTAGCTATTGTCAGCGGTATCGGTCACGTGTAAAAGCTGGTCGGAATGGTATCAGGTCGTTAAGCGAATAAGTACAATGCCGGTTCAAGACCTTGCCAAATTACCAACGGCTTTGTACCGAGTATCCTGGAAAACACCAAATTTTATCGACTCAAGGCATTTCGGGACCTTAAATTATCAACGCGACATAATTTCCGGTGAAATTATTGTGAATTTGTCTATTACCCTACAATTAATTTGACGTTTATGGCCGATAAACGAAGCAATCATCGGCGGAAAAGTATAGTAAAAAACGGAATCATGTTCAGAACATACCAAAGCATATTATCCGACCATAACAGCATGTTTCTAGTACAATTCTTAAACAGGCGACAGCATTTTCGGTGAATTTTTCGATTTTTACTTATCTTCAAGCAGCGCCCTCTGCCAGTTTACCGGATAACTAGTGGACGGAGCGTAAAATAAATAAGTTCATCGTGTTCAGCGCATGCGAAAACATATGAATTGACCCAAAAAAAAAAAAAAAAAAAAAAAAAAAAAAAAAAAAAAAAATGAAATCCGTCCTTTAAATCATCACCTCGGCACTAATTTAGAGGTTGGTTCACGATAGCGGTCGATAACTGGCAAAAATCGACCCAGGTAAAGTGGTTAGGATTAATATTTTTTGCTAAAAATTTAGGAGGGTATACATACCGAGGAAACAAAAAAACAATGAGGACAAGAAATCCCAGAACTTTTTTTTTTTTTTTTTTTTTTTTTTTTTTTGAACCACCCTAACATTGCATGGATGAAATTCGAGGAAGTCGAGGGAGAACTGTATGGAGAAAATTGAAGTATGACTACTAGGAAGGACGTCAGCTGTGTACTGAAACACGAAGCTAAAGAAAACTTTGACATCATTTAAATTTCATAGGTTAGTTTCGAGTTTCATTTTTAGTATTTTTGACGAAGTTCTTTGTCATCTTGCTTGGCATGATCTCCTCTGAACGAACCTATCAGAGTCATTCTCATTTCATTTGCCGATTTGGGGCGTTTGAGAACCTCAGTGACGTGAAATATGAAAGTGGTCGAAAATGAGGTTAGATCAGCAAATACAACTCATTGTACATGATTTGTGTTCCATAGATGAACAGTGAGTTTTTCATTGATGTATTTTATATGTTTTTTTGTATTAAAAAACAGTATATCCAACTCATGAGTGTTATCAGATTTCAAAAATTGATTTCTGTAAAATGGATGATCTGGCAAAATTGTTGTCGGGGCTCAAGTAAGTACAAAAGAATCACGTTCAAACGTAATATTCAGATTTCACGGAATTCATGTTGAAGGCAGTGTAATTGAGCTTAAATCTCAGGAGTGTTACCCTATTAGTGTTACCGTAATATCAGGAGTGTTACCCATCCTTGGTCACACTCCTGAGAGGTAACACTCATGAGAATTTCTGATAAAAATGGTGTCACACAGGATGATGAAGTGACAAAACTCGGGGATGGCTACTGTTTGAAACCTGTCACCAAGCAGTATGGTTGTTGATATAGGATTATTTTGTTTAAGCACCAACAACACTTGTAATTTGTGTAACACTCATGATTGAAAATAAAAATACTCAACCTGTTTTTAGGCTTATTTTGCTGTAAAAACTGCTGCAACTCCAAGCACTCCACTACAGTCTCACATCTTCAACTGGACAATATAACCTTCACATCTGACTGTTTCCCGCCAATTCCCATCAGCTTTCTTGATCGCAAAAATGATAACACTCCTGAGGTCCCATTGAGAAGAGATATGGGGGACTGATTGAAAAACTAGTTTTTCACGGGTTGGGAAAAATCTTAAAAATGTAAATCCTTACTCTAAATAAAGAGGAACCAACTTACTGCAGCTAGTAACCCTGGCCAGTTCTAGATTGTCATTGTTTCGTAACTACCTAACTTCTACTTAGGTGTTAGGTAGGAGGGGGCAGTAACACTCATGAGTTTCCAGGATTTCAGGTTTCATTCGTCATCACTGTGTATTGGTTAAAGGGGATTTTGGGCAGTCAAATTATTACTTCGTTGATCTCCCAACTTATACTACCTTTTTTCCCCAAAATCACTAGTTTTGGTCAAGAATTGTGAGAATTCGTCGTCGGGGACATGAAAGCGGCAAATGAAATGAGAATGACCCATCAGTGACCTACTTTTATTTGTTGCACACTATGCATTCTCTTACTTTGTCCTATTTTTTAAAAAATCTTTTGAAAACAAACAAATCCAAAGCAAGAGGAAAGTTTTGGAGACTAACTGTGTTGAGGGAGGAAACTGTAGTAGGTCGGCTAAAAATTAAATTGGATTTTCACTTATCAGGAGAAATATTCACCCCTCCCTTTGCATTATTTATCCTTTTTTTCCCCGAGTTTTCTGAGCCTGGCTGTTGCATATTGTAAGAATAAATACATGAGTTGGCTCGGAAAGAGGGAGAAGGAGCTTCCCCGGGTCTGCGAATCGAGCATCCCTCCCTTATTCAGCCTGTAGGCGTTTTACAAAGATTCTATTATAGTAAATCCGAAACCCAGTGTTGCGTTTTCCATTCAACAGTTACCTCAAATATTTGATTTTGGATCGAACGATCAAGCGTTTAATAAACGTTAGATTCCGTAAAAAGCATAGCCAATGTGTGCATTTGCATTGAATAATTCGTCAAAACTGCTCTCAATTTGAGTCGATATACCTTCTACGCCATTTGACTAAAGTAGGGCTTTGACTTACATTCGAACGCTCTTATTTGCTAGCGGCCACACCGTCAAATTAATGCAATTTTTAGCTCCCGACCATGATTTTATTGTTACTTTTTTACTAAGTAAAAAGCAGGCATCATGTAATTTTACTGTGTGTGTGCCTTTCCAAGCTTCAGTATAGGCCGGTTTGGAGGTTAAAATCAATTATATCTCAGTTGTTTTCGTGCGTTTTTATGCGAAAAAACAGCTCTAGGATGATGTCGTCAATTTTAAAATGAGCGTTCGAATGTAAGTTTACAGGTTTACCCTACAGACCAAATCAGTGGATTAACTTTCTCTTGAAAGTAAATACAACTTCAAGAAGTTGAGACATGAGACGGATAGAAGTTCCCCTTTCTCGATTCATGCAAATATTACTTCTAAGGGGATAGTTGGAACTATTTTGGTAAGATGAAAAATGGCGAAGATCCAGCTCCATAGCAACGATTTGGTTTGTACGAGAATCATCAAAAAATGTCACCCCTAAAAATTGTAGCTCCCTGAAAGTAACAGGTAATAAGTAACAACACTTTTCGCGGTTGTGAGCCAAAGTAGATTAATTCAAACTTTTATTTGTAGCGGCCTGTATTTAGGCAATACAATTGTCAAACCATCAAAATAACATAAAACAAACTTTGAAATGGGCCATTCTCCATGGGGAAAACTTCGGATTAGAGTTAGAATTTTCCAGATTTCTAAAGGTTTTTGTTTTCACCCTGTAAAATTTATGCTAATTCCTAATTGTATTGACAGTGAATTGAGATAGTCAGCCAAGCTAAAACTCTCATATTTTGTATATAATCAATAAAAATAACAACTGCCAGAGCCACAACTGAACTCAACAACTGACTGATGGCCACGGCAGAGACTGACCTAATTGTGGTCAGAGACCGAAGATTGATAGTTGATACACCAGTTAAACAGGCCTAAGTATCACTGTTTTTATCCTACTGTTACCCAATTACGTTATGCTCTAGAATGCCTCATAACGGATTTCAATGGAGAAAGTTTTCAAAAATTTTGACTTGAACATTTTCCGAGTCATTGCAATAGCTTCATTTTCTATGAAGATTAGCTAATGTCAAATTTAATTTTTTAGGTAGGTACCAACTCCTAAGGCAAAAAGTTGACTGTCCTTAAATTGGAACATGGATAAAGGTTATATCTGAATAAACGGAGCAATGTGATCCGGGGTGATGGTACGTACATAGGTAGGTACATTTCCACACCACCGAATGCCAGGTTTTTCATTGTTTCCCCTCAACCTTGAACAGAAAAGGTGAGTGAGGTGCAGGTGGGAACACCCTCATTTCCTCGGCGGCTCATCGCCGGCATACGAATGAGCCCCCAGACAACCAACCAACCTCATCTCAGAGTGAGCGCTACACAGGTACCTTCTCTGTGCGTTGGTGGGGGGGGGGGGGGGGGGGGGGGGCATTTGATTAGATATATTCAAGTACAAGTCTGATTAGGTGCCGAGTTGGGGTTTCTCTCCCACATCTCCAGACCTCGGGGTGTGAGACAAATAAATTATGCGAAGTTTGAACGCGAGGCGCAATATTGATGAAGAAAAATACCCGTTCATGTATTCAGTGCGGATATGCTATCAGGTGAAGTGTTCAAACTAGGTCTCTGAACTTCGAGCATTTTTGGGTTTATTATTTTCAGTAGATAAAATTTTGTAACACTCCAAGAAAAACTTTTTCTTTTTTGGTGTATGAAAGGGTCAAAGTTTGGAACTTCCAGAAGTTGAATATTGCACGAATCAGGAGAAGGCAAACTTTAGAAACTGCAATTTCCCGATTTAAAAAAAGTCCAGTCATGCAGCATGACCCCATGAGCGAATTTTCGAAGAAATCTTCGACATTTCAGTCGCTATTGATCGTGTTGAGAAATTTTAGTTTATGATTTTGATAGACAAACATGGAATCAAATTATTAACACATGCACAGAGTAAACTCATCAGTTGTGATTACATTTTTTTTTTTTTTTTTTTTTTTTTTTTTAAGCACCTACTACCTACGTTTTAAACAGCATGGTTCTAGGATTGGTTATACAGGGATACTTCCATAAGGGTAGTTCAAGCTGAATTTGGACAATGTTTCTTGCAAATATTACCGATTTTTACAACTAGCGAACGGCATTATTTCGATTTTTGACTGATTTTTCAACTTTGAAATTTTTGAAAACTTGATACAAATTCTTATAGGAAATTTTACGCTGATTCCGAATATACCACATGTTAGTATGCTGAAAAAATTATTTCGCACAATAAATCGCAAAAAACAGGCTATTTTGAAATTTTTGACTACATTTTTGAAAATTTCAACCCGAAGATGTAATCCGATCATACTGACCAACGAACTTGAACTTTTGTTTTGTGTCCTTAACATTAGAGAGTTTTTGTTCTTCCCGTAATTTTCTACCCGTGTACGTGAAAAGACTGAAATACCAACTGCGCATGCGCGAATCTTCACGTCAACGTGTAGAACTACGCGTGTACGGGAAAAAGGCCTATCTACACGTGCACGGGAAAATGCATTCGTTGGAATTTCGGCCTACGGGTAGTCATCATAGCCTGACGCAAAGGTAACAACAGTTGCCGGTAATCAGTGTGACCAAGGTAACCGCAGTTACGCAGTTATCAGCAAAGGTAACTACAGTTTGGTTGCCAACAACACGTTGGTTGGTCAACAAGTCAAGAGGTTATAGTGAAGTGCTCCGCTACAAAATTCAGCCATTTAAGGTACCTAAGCAATAAATATATTTATAATTTATGCATTTATAAATAATTATAAAGCAATTAATTATTTAAATAAGAATAGGTTGTACGAAAAGACTACGAAACAGCTTCTGAAACACTTATAGAGACGTTAACGTGACGTTAGCGTTTGGTTTTTCACGTATACGTGTAGAAATACGCGTAAAAATCACGTGAAGAGCTAGCATCTCCAGCTGCTTGCTCTAGACGCTGCTCTACGCGTCAACGGGAGAAACTCTTACGGGAAGAACAAAAACTCTCTATTTTAAAATTTGTTTGAAGTTTCTAGCACAATTCTACGGACAGTTATCGTCTGGAATGACACATACAAAAAAAACTATGTATGTATATACATATATACATACATACATACATAAAAAAATGCGTTAAACTTCAGAATATGATTCAGAATAGCCTGAAACGGATTTCTGCATAAAAGTTTTTCAAAAATTCACATTCTACAAATTTTGAGGCTAGAGCAATAACTTAATTTTCTTCAAAAATTCGCTAAAAGAGAAAATTTTTTTTGAAAAGTCTACCAAGCTTCCTCGTTACCTATCATGAATTTATAAATCATTGAAAAGTTTTAAATGATCTTGAAAAATTCCATAGCAGAAAAGAGTAAATCAAGAGGGAGCGTGAAATGTCATAATTGGTCAATTAAGAAACGAAAAAATGGTACTCAATGTAATTTATGTTTGTGCAAGCGCAGAATGAACTGATGAGTTGAATACAATGAAATAGGTACGGGACCATCCAAGATACCTAAAGCGCGCATTCGCAGACAATTTCATCAAAATCGGATGAAAACTGTGGAAATTAAGGTCATTACAAGTATTTCACATTAGCGCATGCGCAGTAGATATTAATGATACAATCGTGTTGAGATTGGTATGAGGTAATCAAGTCATCTTCTTCCAACTATCATCCAAATTTAAGCCCATTCGAATGACTACAGTGTGAAAATACACTGCCAAGGAAATGGCACATGAGCTCCCTCGTGACCTTCACAGTACGTCACCATTAAATTCCAGAAAACTAGAAACGACCGGTTCTCTGAAAATTTGAACAAAATCCGATAAAATTAACTAAGCTGTGACCGTAACAAAAACATCACTTTCGCGCATGTGATCTTACCCCTTATCCCTTTAAAAACGAAGTGAAAAATTCGTTTCAAAGCAGAATAATCTGTCTTGGAAAAAGGCAGGTCAAGTTCGCCGACCAACATAAATCGAAAGCGATTCTGGATCGCCCCGGAATTTCAGGCTCCAATTTAAAATTTAATTGCCCAAAAAATGGTAACAAAATCGGTTTCTTGAGAATAGGGTATGTGGGATGTCACAGTTGGGTTTTTTTTTTTTTGCATGAGACGATCGCAACCGCTCACAGATCTCTAAGAATCATATATGTATAAGTGAGATAAATCGATTTTTTGATGAAAAATGCCCATAATTGACCAAATTTTTTGAGTTCGGCTGCGTGTTCTAAAAATTTCTTTCCGATCTCGTCACACAGCTGTCCCCCCAGTTTTTTCAGGGCATGGTTAGCCTCAGAATTTAAGTGCCTTATTGGTTTTACCTTTCATTATTACGCAGGTATTTGCATTTTCAGACTACCACTCTTGTCATGGAAAGTAGACGGATATGCTCAGTTTGCTGTGTTATTCAGTATAGGTAATAATAAATTCTCAACTCCATCTCACTTCCTATTGCCTTTAGAGAGCTGCTCAGTGCGCCGCGTGATTCATGTTCTAAATTTTCACGGTGGAACCCTTTGAAGCATTATCCATTACTTTAACCTAATGAGCTGCAGAGGGTACGTGCGCCCCCTAGTTTTCTTTGAACGTTGACGAGGTGATCGTGTTTTCAACTGAAAGCCCATCAGAGTGTGTAGGCAATCCCTGGACGGGGGTGTAAGCTCGTGTACCTCTAGTACCCACGCAGAGAGGTTTAAATAATGCCAACGGACTCAGTAGTTAACTATTATATATATTATTCAAAGTCGACCGACCGTTATAACATTTAATCAGTGCTCCATGCACGGACTGAGCTGGGTATACAGGGTGTCCCTCGAGCCCCCCCCCCCCCCCTCCTAGAATCCTTATTTGTGGAGGTATTTGAAATTGATTTATTTTTTTATTCTTCATGATATTTTCCGATGATCTCAAAACATACCTATATCGTTGCGCATTGTGCAACCGTGCCCAATCAGCACCAGAGCACCAACTTTTTTTTTAACATGGAATCATGTTTTAGCGATGGATCCCCCGCCGAAAAGTGAGACTATAAAGTGACATGAAAGTAGCGCCAATAATTGTGATGATTTCCGCTTACAACCGAGTCGTTGCTAGGGAAATGATACTTCGTCGTTTTTCATCCCACAAAATTCGTTGACCATTCGTTCGAAAGCCTTCAATTTATCCAACCATACTATATTAACTACTGCGAAGTGCGTGGCCAACAAGCTGAGTTGTGAGCATGGTTATATGAATAATTGTTTACACACAGGTGATCATTCTCAATTATTGATATTGTGAACATGATTGCGACCGCTTGTTAATTTCTGATGATTTCATTGAGCTGGGGTTTCGATTATGTGACTCATAGCAGGTGATCCGAATATTGCGAGAACGGTTTGATTTGTGAAGCGGTGGTTAAATCATTTTAATAGGTAATTTCTATACTTTACACTATAGGAAGCTGTAATTTCGTTTTTAGCCTCTTTACTAGCGAGTTTCTATTAGGAGATCATCATCTCACAAGAGCTCAATCGTCGTGATCATGTCTATAATAAAGTGAGAGCGAGGAGCTAAAACATGATTCCATGTTTTTTACATTTTAGCAGTCAGGCTCAAAGTAATAACATCCGAAAGGGCCGATTTTTTTTTTTTTTTTTGTTTTTGGTATATTATTTCCAATAATAAGCCTATGTGATCGTATAGCAAAAAAATTTTAAAATCCCCCTCAAACTTTGTCACTTTACGTTTCAAGGTGCGTAGAATCCAAATTTGAAATGTCCGTCCGCCGTCCGGGCCATAAAAGGCCTATGAATTGACTTGAAAAACCCGTTCTTTCGCACATAGACTCCATTTGGGGTCTAGTTTGTCCTAACGTTTAACCATCCCGATCGCTTTACTCGCATAGATGCTATGGGCCAAAAACGGGCGAAAAAGTGTCTTTTTCGAGACTTTGAGTGTTAAAACTCCAACCTGCTCAACCACAACTGCGCAAGCTAATATTCCACATTTAGGATAACAATGGGCAGTAGGACTTCGCAACAGAACACTTTAGGACCAGATCATGCACGACCACAACTGCACGACCTAATAATTATTATTGTGGAAAAATATGAGTGATAGGATAGTGTAAGCGTAATAGGGCGGTGAACCTCCGGTTGTGAGGTAACGAGACCTAGGGAATGCCTCCAGGGTGGCGTGGAAAACTTCCTACTCTTGTATTGCATTCGAATTTCATGTTCCTTCGAGGCATGAATATACGTTTTTTTCTAGGTCATATTTGTGTGTTAATACGAGTACCAATGCTTTGCCTACGCATATTTAATAACAAATCCTCTCGACTTTTCGTACGTACTTAGATAATGATATTATTAAGGCAATAATTATTTGAATAGATAGGTTCCCCCCCCCCCCCCCCCCCCCCCCCCCCTCAAACTTTGTCACTTTACGTTTCAAGGTGCGTAGAATCCAAATTTGAAATGTCCGTCCGCCGTCCGGGCCATAAAAGGGCCTATGAATTGATTTAAAAAACCCGTTCTTTCGCACATAGACTCCATTTGGGGTCTAGTTGGTCCTAACGTTTAACCATCCCGATCGCTTTACTCGCATAGATGGCCAAAAACAGGCGAAAAAGTGTCTTTTTCGAGGCTTTGAGTGTTAGACTGACGTGTTAAAACTCCAAACTGCTCAACCACAACTGCGCAAGCTAATATTCCACGGTTAGGATAACAATGGGCAGTAGGACTTCGCAACAGAACACTTAAGGACCAGATCATGCACCACAACTTCACGACCTAATAATTATTATTCTCTTGTTAGGACAAAATTCACTCATCTCAAAATGTACAACTTTCAAATGAATGTTGATGGATAAATATGAGTGATATGATAGTGTAAGCGTAATAGGGCGGTGAACCTCCGGTTGTCAGGTAGCGAGTCCTAGGGAGTACCTCCAGGGTGGCGTGGAAAACTTCCTACACTTGTATTGCTTTCGAATTTCATGTTCCTTCGAGGCTCGAATATACGTTTTTTTCTAGGTCATATTTGTGTGTTAATACCAATGCTTTGCCTTCGCATATTTAATAACAAATCCTCTCGACTTTTCGTATGTACTTAGATTTTGATATTATTAAGGCAATGATTATTTGAATAGATAGGAGCTCAAATCGAGAAATATAAACATACGTATATAATTATAGAAGTATAGGTTGTGGCAACTCGA